>JAGKTI010037462.1:0-10888 GCA_018397915.1 Birgus latro | reverse complement strand
CCACTAAATCAGAATGGCTGTTTAGCCCTGTGACGCAGATTTCAAACATTCATCAGTGGCCACGATTCAACACCTAACTTCAGTACTGATCATATAAGCACCAGTAAAAAGGTGAATACCCTCCAGATGTACCACAAAAAATGAAAAAGACATTCAACAAACCCTAAAAGTCAAGCAACCCTACCTAATATTTTCTGGAGAGCAGCTGTATTTCTTTTCTTTTTCTTTTTTCTTTTCTTTTTTTTTCTAAGACAAATATTTTCCTGTCTACAATCTGAATTCTTTACATGCATTCATAGACTTACAATTAATTACCTGCCATAACTAGGATTCGTTCTGCAGGAAAGACAAGCTGAATATTTTCTCATCCTACAGTTACAAATCTCAGGTCCCTGTTCACCTATAACCTGCTACTCAGAGATTTTTTTTTTTTTTACCACTCACTCCAAGGACTTTTTTATTTTATTATTTATATTCTTGCTGCCTCCAGACGATTTTTTTAGGCCTCGTGCTGTAGGGGTTTATTGACTCTACCTAACTCCTCTTGTGCAGAAAAAGGTCTGTCTTAAAGATGTATAAAATCGTCTGGAAATGGTAAGACTGAAATGAAGAAAAAATCGTCCTCCAGTTTTCAATGGACGGTCGAATTCGCCTCTCTCTCTCTCTCTCTCTCTCTCTCTCTCTCTCTCTCTCTCTCTCGCTTGCTACCTCCAGACGGTGTTATTGAGCCAAGGAAGAAATTTTTAACAGTGAAAAAAATAGTGAAAGTTACAATATATTCAACTCATTAATTCACCTCAAATATTTTTAAAATTTATTTCACGTGACTTAAGTGACAGGAAAAAAAAGTGTTATGGACCTGTATCCATTCCATTACGCTTCTTCGTGACTAGCCTCTTGTTCTAGTGGTAATCTAATCCACATCTTAGGATTCAAGATGGAAGGACGGTAATTTTTAAGGCCAAGTTAGGGGGAAAGGAGTATAGAAGAGTTGCATGAAACCGTCTCGAGATAGCAAGAATATACAGGCCATCGGGGTGAAGGGATATCAATCTTACTTCACTCCCCTCATGTCTCCAACTATTCATATTTTTTTTGCTGGCACTTATCTTCACAAATTTACTGTACACTCTTGTTGTTGTTGTTTTCTACTAATATCATTTCTCTTCCCCAACATCCTTTCACTTTATACACCTCATCTCAAGCCTTTCCTTCTTTCACCTCACATTATTACACTTTATTTCACCTCATTTTTTTACTCACATCATATTACTTCCCTTAGCTTCCTGTTGCTACATCTTAAGCCTAGTGTCCCCTCACCTCACTTCTTCACACTTCATTGCACCTCATTTAACCTATAGACACTTCATCTCAGAACTTCTTTCCACTTCCCAACCCTTCTCTCCTTCATTCGTTCATCTTAAAACTTCCCCTTACTTCACCCTCTTCATCTTAAACTTCCCTGCTCTTGCTTCAGTCTCTTCATATTATTTATTATTCTCTCAAACCTGGAACTTCATGTCACCACTCATCTTCATTCATTTTCATCTTCTCACTTCACCTCACTCATCCCAGCTAACCCTCACTCCCCGTGCCTCTATATTTACAGATTATCCTTTTTCTCAAATTTAAAAAAGTCTTCTGGCATCAATTCACTCTCTTATCTCACTTTACTCATCTCACGTCAAGCTTTATTTCACCTCAGCTCTGTGATCAGTTTCCAGCCATTGCCGTACAGAGCATCCTGTTTTGATATTGTTCTTTTTTTCCGACTCAAAAATACGTATTAATTTACACCTAGTTCCAATTTCTTTCGTTTTTTCTATTTTTTTTCTTTTCCGTTTTTAAACGGAATACTTATCCCGTTCTACTCACAGGCTGCCATATTTCCAAATTTTATATTTTTTTCTTTCTAAAATAGGATACATCTCGCATTAATTCACTCATCGGCTCGTAGATATCCAATTTCATATACTTTCGGATTTTTCAGCTATATTAAACATTACTTGCTCATTTCAACTCAACTTCATCTATGGTTCAAAGACTCTAGATATCATTTCTCTCTCTCTCTCTCTCTCTCTCTCTCTCTCTCTCTCTCTCTCTCTCTCTCTCCTTCTCACAAGTACAGCTTTTATCAATTTTTTCATTCAGCTAACTCACTAGCTAACTCTCACACTTTCTAACATTCCAGTATTTCAGTTCCTACAATGCTGTAATTTATAAGCTTATCTCTTTCCTCAGCATATCTCGATTCCCCTTTCATTTCAACTCATTTCACCTTTATTATCCAATATTCCAGTCATTTTAAGCCGTTTTTCTTTCCATAGTGTTACTTTCTTCTATAATTTTAGTTCACAAACGATCTCACTTTTCTCAGCTCACATCTCGTCTCACCTCAGCTCACTTCTGCTCTTTGATTCCAAGCTCCAATAGCTGTAATGCTTCCAGGGATCCAGATTTCCAGATTTTAACGTTTTCCTTGAATTCTAGCTCACAGACGATCTCACTTTTCTCAGTTCATCTCAAATCTCTTCTCACCTCGGCTCACTTCTCTCTGATCCATTTTTTTCAGTCGTTGTAAGGCATTTTTCACTTCCAATTATTCTAGCTCACTCATCTAAATTCCAGTCTCACATCGCTGACTTGGCTCATCTCAGATCTCATCTCACATGGCTGACTTTGCTCACCTCATCTCAAATATCATCTCTTTTGGCTCACTTCTCTCTCTCTCTCTCTGATCCATAGTTCCTGTTGTCAGGCTTCTTAGTTCCTCTCTATTTTCCCTTCCCAATTCCTCTCTTTTTGTCTCTATTTTCCTTCCCAGTGTGTCTAGTTTTCATTGTTCGTTTCATTATTTTTCTTTGCCAGTTTCTCAATTTTCCTTCCAAAATCTTCTCTTTATTTTTCTTTCTACTTTCCTTCCCAATTCCTCTCTCTGTTTCTAGTTCTCGAACACTTGGGTGGGCGGTCTTTTTCATAAGGTTTTTTTTTGGAAAAACAGATTGAGTTCCAGAGAGAGAGAAAGAGAGAGATTTTGGGAAACTCATGTAAATCCATGCCTGAGGGCTGTATCTAAAAAAGAAAAGGGTGAGAAAGGAAGACAGGAAGAGAGAGAGGGGGGGGGAAACATGAATAGAGAAAAGGAAAACTGAAAAAGTGCTTAGAGAAAACCAAAGAAACTGGGGATAAGGTGAACATCAAAGGAGACTCATACGAACACCAGTTATAAATAAAAAGACAGGGAGTAAACAAAACACACACACACACACACGAAGAAAGAAGACAGGGAAAGGTTAGAGAAATCGGAACAGGCTTTAAAAAAAAAAGAAGAAAGAAAGGAAGTGAAGAAAAGGAGAAAAAAACAAGGAAAGCTAGAGAAAACGAAAGGCTAAAGTACAAGTGAGGAAGTTACATTTGGGAGGGGAGGACTCGTGAAGATCCCAGATGAAACCGCCCATAGGGAGGAAAAAGACCACGAAGAAATAATAAAGAAAAAAGAAAATCACAAAGAAGGAGGGAAAGATAAAGAATAGTAACAGCGTAGAGAAAACGAAATAGGGAAAAAGGAAAATGGAGAAGTTAACATCAGCGGGTACTCAGGTAGACCCCAGATAGAGGACCGCCGCTAGAGATACCGCCACTAGTAGCCCCGTCCACCGTAGACTAGAGGCTGAGTTGCAGTAAGAGAAGTCGCAGGAGCAGACCCGGCGGATGAGGACCCGGGTCGTGTAGGTCTCGCACGTGTTGGTGATGATGGTGTCGTTGGTGGCGCAGTTTCGGTGGAAGCTCTCGATCTCCTCTGTGGGTTTAAGGAGAGGGTTAGATTATTGGGAGCTTCCTAGCACCTCTTCCTTAGCGATTTATTTTGCACTTTTTTTTCCCTCGATTTAATATGGATTGCGGCAAATAAGAGAATCATGAGTATCATGCACTGAATAAATCGCTAAGGAAAAGATGTCAGGGAATCTTAGAAACAGTT
Source organism: Birgus latro (assembly GCA_018397915.1). Lineage (NCBI taxonomy): Eukaryota > Metazoa > Arthropoda > Malacostraca > Decapoda > Coenobitidae > Birgus > Birgus latro. Next base: position 6,909 of record JAGKTI010037462.1, on the reverse strand, counting down.
AAGTACTGTATATGGACCACACAGATAATTCTATCCCTTTTAGGTGGTCCGGGCTTACGAGAGAGAGAGTCAAACGTTTATACTAATCTGTTGACTACCACTACAAAGTATATCAATATGACAAATAAAACGTCACCCAAAGAGAGAGAGCCAGTCACCACGCATACGTAATGTACTGCCAGTTTGCATGAACAGCACTGCCTGAATAATCAAAGGAAGAAAATCAGTGAAGGTTTGATCATTAATTTATTTGCATGAACTAATTATTATTATTTTTTGTCAGTATTTCATTTATATATTCAATTCATCTCAGTACCTTTCTTTACCTTTTTTGTTTGTTTGTTTGTTACTTTACAGAAGTTTACTTTTCAAGTATTTATTTTTTTTTTTAAATTCGTCGGATTTGTATTATCTACCTATTCTATCTATCTATAGCCAGACGCCTTAATCCTGTAAAAGGTGGCCACAAAAAAATCGCCTCCATGTCACCCTGGCACCTTCTATTACGTTGCCCAACCCCCAACTCACACCCCCTCTCTAATATACCTCTCCATCCCATCCCTCCACTCATCCTCGGTCTTCCTCCATGTCGCCCTCTCTCATGTCATTACTTTGCCCTTCCTCTAATTCACATCCCCCTCTCTCATATACCTCTCCACTCCATCCCTCCATCTCATCCCCGGTCTACTCTTTATTCTTTTAACTTTCTCTCTCTCTATTTATGATAAAATTGTCCCTGAAACTGTTTGTCACAAATTCACTATGTTTTGCGTAAAAGTTCCTGGTCATGTTAACGCGTCCTGGTGCAAGTGAGGGCAAAAGTGGTCAATTTTTGAAGTCGCAGGTCAAGGAAGGTCAAGGCAGGTAAAGGAAGGCCAAGGCAGGTCAAGGTAAAACTTGCCAATATATTGACACTGGACTGTTGAAGAGGTTGTAGTTAAGTTTTATTGTTCTCGTAAATTTTTACCAGTATATTTGAAAGTTTATTTTTTAACTTGCGCACACACACACACACACACACACACGTCATGTGTGTGTGACCTGTATTATATATGTATCATGTATGTATCCTCGCCACACTCCTTGTATTCATCTAGTCTGTTATAATAGCCAAGTGTATGTACGTACGTGTGTATGACTGTGTATATATGTACGTATATATGTATGGTCGTGTGTCTTGCATCACCCATGTATCACACATGTATCATGTATGTATCATCTGTGTATCATGTATGTGTCCTCCTTGTATCCAGTAACAACATCCACGGTGCGGGTGAGCGTATGTATGTCTGTATCCGTGTAAGTACTGTATAGCCTTCCCAGCGGACTCCATTACCCCAATATGCTCAGCGTGATAATACCCCACGCTAGGGACACTGCCTGCTGACGCTGATATATTAACATACTTACCCTGATATACTAACATACTTAAGCTGATATACTAACATACTAACTTACTCTGATATACAAATCTACTTACTCTGATATGTTAACCTACTTATGCCCATACTTGTTTGTATGCTTACGTGGAGGTATGCTTACTCTGAAGCTATTTACTTTCTCAGATATACTCACATAGTGATATACTAACATACTTACTTACCCTGATATACTTACCTATTTACGCTGATATACTAACATACTTTCCTATACTAACCTACTTTTATTGGTCTACTTACGAGAAGGCACACTTAGCCTACTCTGAACCTACTTCCTTACTCTGATATACTAACATACTGATATACTTACCTACTTACACTGATATACTAACCTGCTTACTCTGATATACTAACATACTTACTGATATACTTACCTACTTACTCTGATATACTAACCTACTTTCTTACTCTAATATACTAACCTACTTACTTAGTAATATACTAACATACAGTCAGACTTACTTACTGCCACACAATGATCTACTTACACAATGGCCTACTTACACCAATATACTCACTTACTCGAAGGCTTGTCTGTCTACTTACCAGAGGGCCTACTTACTCCAGTACACTAACCCACTTTGAGACCTACTTACAGTACTTACCAGTCTACTGTAGCTTACTAACGTATCCACTCTAGGCTGTTCTTCATTCTCAGCACTTACTTATAGACCTACTTACAAATATTACATTTATTTGTAAGTGTTTCCGTTACCTACTAACCTACTTCACCATCATCATGATCATGATGATGATCATCATCATAATCATCATCATCATAATCATCGTCATCATCATCATTCTAAAACAGGACGAAAGCCACTCACTTTTCTCCACTCTGACCTATTTACTGTTAGCCTGTTCCATCCAGTTCCAGCAAATCTCCGCATCTCATCTCCCCATCTTGTTCTCTGTCTGCCTCTTCCTCTCACTCCATCTCTCCATCTTGTCCTCTGTCTGCCCTTATTCATTTATGCTTTTGGATTGTACTGATTATATCCTCTACTTTTCTGTTTCCATATCCAGGAAGCTCTCTTTTTATCTTTCCATGTGACACCTTTCCCTCCCCATGTGACACCTTTATCTCTCCATGTGACACCTTTCCCTCCCCATGTGACACCTTTATCTCTCTGTGTGACACCTTTATCTTTATGTGACATCTTTGTCTCTCCGCGTGACACCTTTATCTCTCCATGCAATCCTTAATATTATCCTCTCCATTGCTCACATACCACTCCTAAATTAAGTCTCTCTTCTTAACCAAAATGAGACGAAATTGGAAAGTTTATATAGGTCTACTTTATATATGTGTTACCTTTACTCGTTTATCATTAATTATGGCTTTTTATTGGGGTGTTATACTTCTCATTCTTTATTTTTTTCATCATTCATTTTCTTCGTCATCATCATCATCACCACCATTATCCTCCTCATCATCATCATCCTTCTTCTTCTGCTTATTATTATTATAATCACAGGTAGTAGCAGTAGTAGTAATAGTAGTAGTAGTAGCAGCAGCAGTAGTAGTAGTAGTAGTACGGTAGTAGCAGGAACAGTATTAGCAATAGCAGTATTACCATTATTATTATTATTATTATTATTATTATTATTATTATTATTATTATTACTTTAACAACACAGTCTTCAGAAACCAACCCTTGCCCTAAAATAAAAATATAGTGTTAATAATCAAATCTAGACCACTTCAACCATTTTTCGAGAGGCATATAACAAAAGGAAATTTAAGGTCACTGCTCGTTCACGTATTTTTAAAGTTTCTCAATGACCTATAAACTTAAAGCGAGGGTGGTTAATTAAGCTTATAACTCAGAAATGCAAAAAAATAACGAGAGAGAGAGAGAGAGAGAAATTAGAGCTAGCTTACACTCTCACCATTAATATCGTAGACGGTCACCGATTCACAGCCCAAGTCGCAGGAGCCGGACTCGATCTGCTCCTCAGTGAAGTTCGCGTCCATGCAGCCGTCTACCCTCGAGCTGTTGCTTCGAGGAGAGTAGCTGCAGAGGAAACACTCCACGCTGAGGCCTGGAGGGGGAGGAAAATCTGCTAGGAAAATTGGGCAGGAAAATTGTGTAGGAAATCAGGAAAAATGTGATGATGATGATGATGGTGATTTTGGAAGAGTAGCTGCAGAGGAAACACTCCACGGTGAGGGCCGTTGGGGAAGGAAAATCAGGAAAATATGGTAAGAAAAATGGGTAGGAACTCAGGCAAATACGGTAAGAAAATTGGGTTGGAAATCAGGAAAGTAAAATTAGGTAGGGTATCAGGAAAAATGTGGTGGTGGTGGTGGGTGATGATGATGATGATGAACTATTGCTTCGATTAGACCTGTGTGAGGAAAATAAGAGAACTGGGTAGGACATCACGAAAAATCGGCTAGTGATGGTGGTGGTCATGATGATTATGATGAACTGTTGCTTCATCTCACACTGCCACAGGTTACAAACACCTCACTCTGTCACACACACACACACACACACACACACACACACACACACAATCCCCCACCCCTACCCCTCCCCTTCCACATCCCCCTTCCTATCCCTCACCCCCATCTCACACAATATAAAAACTGCCTTCGTCTAAACAGCAGTCTCACCCCTTGCCCAGATAATCACAAGGCTCAGTGTAATGTAAACTGCTGGTCGAGAAAGTCGGGCTCTTGCAAAGGACAAAGGGAGGAATTAAGCGCCTGACAGAGAAAAGGGAATTCCGCCTTCTGCAACACCCGCAAGGCTCTGCAACACACGCCCAGGTTGCAAGGGATTATTTCTCCTTAGATCTTGGGATTAAACGCACAAGTTGGAATAATTTAGAATAACAGAAGTACACAACAATAAACACCTTGATTTACTGCATGGCGTGTCTGGTGGTGGAGCAGGGGCCTTCTTGCGGTGGCACTGATATGACTGGAGTTCTTTCACACTAACTTGGCCCAGATTTTCGTACTATCGTAGCTTCTTTCATGAGGGTCAACGACTCTACACCTATTCCATAACACTTCTTCGTGACTAGCATCATAATCCAGTGTTAATATGGTGTTACAGTTTGGGATTCAAGATGGAGAGAAACCAATTTTGGCCAAGTTGGGGTAAAACGAGTATAACTGGCTCTGCTGTTTGGTTATAAAAACATACCTCAACTCCACGCTTGTCCACCGAGAGAAGGATAGTGGACTGCAAGAGGAGGGGAACGTGCAGTCCACCAAGCTCACGTTCAGATAAGCCTGGGATTACAGCTACTACTACTGCATGGATTTTGGGATTATACGCAGAATTAAGAGTATTCCAATTTGTGTAGAATAATTTACCGATATAATCACGGCGGCGCGTCTCCTTGGTTACTAATTCTTGCTGTTGTCAGATGGTGAAAGCCTCGCAGGAAAGAAGGAATTAACGAAACCTATATATAATTCGGTGATTTGCTGGGACCGGATGGAACAGGAGGACATCGAATAATAGAATGGAAGAGGCCTGTTCTGCATTACACTGACTCAGCCTGATGATGATGACGTTCATATTTTTCCTGTGCTACTAAAAGACGATTCTCGAAGTAATTGAGCAGAGGACATTTAAAGGAGCTTTGTACGACTGTGTGTGTGTGTAAAGAGCAGGCAATACTGCGCGTGCGCTCTTTGTGTGTGCATGTTTGAAGGAACTTCAATACCATGTGTGTGTGTGTGGGGGGGGGTCGCTTGTGCTCTGTGTGTGTGCGCTAGGGCGAAATGCAGATTAGTTGAGAGTTGCAAATGACAATCATACGCTTCGGTCCTTTGCAACGCGAGGTCACAAACACGAAGGTAAATAACTAAGACAGTACATCTGACTGCTTGATTATGTGACGCGATGTTGTGTGTGGCGAGAGGGAGGGGGGGGGAAAGTGAGCCGTTTTTCTATTAACCTGGGTTAGAAGGGAATGTTAGGGGCTGAGAGAGAGAGAGAGAGAGAGAGAGAGCTCACATCCAAGGCACAAATGTAAACAAAAAAAGGTCACCTAATATTTCACCTCTTCTATTTTTCACTTTCCTCTGCTGGCTAATATTGCTAAGCTGCGAGAGGCTTGGTATAATTCTCTGCCCATATATATAAAAGTTCGCCTAATATTTCACCTCCTCTACTTCTCACTTTTCTCTGCTGGCTAGGATGAGGTAGACTTGGTTGGGAGGTCATCATTAAGGTCAGAGGCAAAACAAGGGCTTATATGGTCGAAAGGCGATATAAAGTCACATTCATTATCCTTGCCTTGTCCTTAATGTCCTATGAGCGGTAGGGTAAATGTGGCTCTGGCGCGGTCCTTCTGCAGGGGAACTGATGATAGGTGGGAGAGGCAAGGCTGTGGCTGCCTAGGGTTGTATCCAAATTCGTCACTGGGAATGGTTCATACAAAAATACACAAAAATGCACGAACTCACACGCATACACACACACACAAACGGAAACAATCACAGCAATTTCAAATAAACTCATAGCAGCGGGAGCAGTGGGAAAAACACTACAGATGGAGGAGAGAAGTGGCATTGTTCAGTACTCTGTCTCCACAAGATTTTTATTCACATTTAAAAACGAAAAGAAAGAAAAATGCAAAAAATTCGTATCAGATCAGGGCAGCGGGAAACGTACTACAGGGTGGGGCAGAAACACTTGACGGTTTTTAAATTTATTATTAAACCAGTGTGTTAGTTAAACCAGAATACTATAGGCACAGAAAGATTAAGAAATGTATGGAGTTTCAGTTGATGTGTTAGTTTTAAATCAAAATGCAGGATCCGACGTAGGTTCTCAGGACTAATCCCAAGTGCCAGGGAATGGCGTCGAGCCGATCCTGCTGGGCGTCTGTGGATGGCGTGTGGGACACAGATCACGTCTTATGTGTTCGGAGTGATCGACGGCGGCCAGGAGGATTTGAAACTCGCACAGAAACATCTTCGCGCCATTCCCATACTCATAATAACACAGTGTTCCGAGAAGGTGAGATTCCTGTGTTAAAATGTCTCCGTAGCTGTTACTGGGTTTGTTTTGATGAACGTTTCTACCGCAACAACACGCTCCTGTACAGACCAACGATCCATGCTGACTAATCTCCAAGCAGTGAACTGAGATCGTCAACACGCCACCAGCGAACCAAACATGTAGCGAAAGCACCAACATTTTAAAACCGTCAGGTGTTTCTGGCTCACCCTGTACATACAGAAGTGAGAGGTGGCATCGTAAAGCGCTGGACATCGTCAAGAAATATTCTAATAATAAATTCGTCTGGTAATATCAAAAGCACAAGAAACGAGAAAAATGTAAAAAATGTTGCCAATTCAACATAAACTCAGAAAGACGGGGAACGTACGACACAGAGAGTTGAGAGGTGGCATTGTAATGCACTGGCCAGCGTCAAAAATATTCTTGGTATAATATAATCGCCTAGTGGTATCAAAACACATAAAAACGAGATTTTT
>JAGKTI010037461.1:0-10888 GCA_018397915.1 Birgus latro | reverse complement strand
GCATGATAGGACAGAAGGACAACCCCCTCGTCCCGGCCATCAGTTCACGGTTAGGTTTATTCTTACTCCTGTCAGCATTTTTTCTTTTTTGGAAGCGTCTGACCATCAAGGAGTCAGACTGTTTAGAAAATTCCATTTTTTGTATATGTTATCTCCACTTATGCAGCTATTAAAAATACATAACCATGCCTGAGTCAACATTCTCAAACATAACTCGTGTATTACACTGCTTGTTTATACATTTATCTTCACTCCCATATGTACCAAACACTTCACAACCAGAACAGAACGAATATCAAAGGAGGAAATGCGACAAAAAATTATGATTTTACTTTCTTATTGTTCTTTTGCTTCTTCTTTTTCACCTTGCTGATTTGAGACGCTTTGTTTTTTGTTTTTTTTCCAGACAAGTTACGTCAGCTTGTTTCCTTATCAATTTAGGTTGCGTAGACTGGTAGAATCCGGTTTGTACCAACACTGGTTAGAGAGCAGCATCCCAGCCGTCACCACATGCCGGTACTCGCCCTCAATCATCACTGTCAGGGAACCACTCTCTGTATACAACCTGTGGGTGAGTGTACTAATCAATAATCTCAGATCTTTTTACCTCCTTCCACTACATAAACAGTCAGTGATCTTAACACTCAAACACCTGTGACTCATTTTCTACTTAATCGAATAATCTGGCGTTACTTAGAATAAATTGCCACACGTGTCCCGACGGTGAGCTTATTAGTGTTAACAGTATTAACTCAGGGTTCTGTGGCCGCCTGTCATGAGGATCGTTCTGTAACTCTTGCCAAATTCAAAATCTGTGCTGTTTTCATATGTTAACTCTACCTCCTACTAATGGTGGGTGGATATCACTCGTGTGTGTGTATATGTATGTATGTATGTATATACGAAGTAAATATTTTATCCCCAGGGTATGGCTGTGGTGTTGTGTGCAGGACTGCTACTTGCCGCTCTCACCTTCTGCCTCGAACTGTGTCTGCCAAACAACACCGACCGAATCTAACCTTACCCATGTCGGTATCCGAACCTCTCTGTCACGCGAAAATTAAGCTACTGAATAAAAAAGCCATAAGAACTGCTGCATCTAATATTAATTTCTCTTAGTTACCAAACGATGCTTAACCAACTCTCCTAAGTTTCTTTGATTAAATCTCAGCTGAATAAAATCGTCTGGCGTTAACTGGGGTAAGATACTACTTACTCCGAATATGCTGGAGTTAAGTGAGTCACTGTTAATATTCTCAGGCTCGTATGACTTACTCTCAGCTGACCATAACCGTTTGGGGTTAGTTGGAAGAGAAACTAACGCTACAACAGTCTAGTAAATCGAGCAATAAATGTTTGTGATCCTGGTATTCATGTTTGATTACCACCGTGCATTGTTGTTATGAGTAAGCATGATAGTTCTCGCGCTAAACTGCTTCTCCTCTTGTGTCTCTTTGCCCAGGTGCTGGAGAGGGGTACGTGGTGGCACCGATATAATGAGGCTGCTCCGCTTCCCAGTTACCTGTATACAAACGTTCCTCTGTGGGCATTACATAGGCACTAGTATATATCTCATAACACAGTGTACAGGATGTAGTGTTAGGCTGGAGACATACACAGCTTCTCATTAGGAATGTCAATCCACATACTGTATATCCACAATCTTGTTGTCCAAGACTATCAAGAATTTTTAACCTATGATGTATCTCAGACATTCTCCTTGTAGTCCAGACGACCAAGAATTTCTTGACGTATTCAACCACGTGGAGTAACCAGCCCTAGTCGGTTAATCCACTTGATTGGAAATCTACTAGACGCTGCATCACACACACATCCTCTCCAAGCTGTATATAATGTCGGAGAGACTCGCTTCAGATCAGAAGGGTTGGAGAGAAGGCCCGATAACACGAGGGTCAGCTACGAGGCTTTGCCGTCACGCTACATTATGCTGTAAATCACAATTCTGTATAACTGTACAATAAACTCCATAACCCAAGAGTGCTCTAACTCACCTCACTTTTACACAAAAGGGGAAGGTAAGAGAGAGAGAGAGACAATAAACTCCATAACCCAAGAGTGCTCTAACTCACCTCACTTTTACACAAAAGGGGAAGGTAAGAGAGAGAGAGAGACAATAAACTCCATAACCCAAGAGTGCTCTAACTCACCTCACTTTTACACAAGAGAGAGAGAGAGAGAGAGAGAGAGAGAGACCTATTCACTCTAGCCGACGACCCACCATTCAATATGCAGCAACAAGTTCGAGCCATACTACGTCTCACGACTTTATTCTGGCAGTGCTTCGATGATCTACACGACCTCCCCATCTCCCTACAAGTACCTACGGCCACGCTGAGATTGGCAGCAGCGGTGAACAATGGTAAGCAACGACAAATTACTTTCAAATTTATATAAAATAACAAAATATGGGTTACACATAGTATTGGCTTACTTTAATTATACTGTTATGTCTCATTTATAAATGAATATATACGGCAAGTCCTTCTCATATATATTGTATAACTGACTACAATAGACTTGCCATTGTATTATTTTAATATTGCTATTATATTTATATATCTCTTAAACATGTACAATTTTATTATGTTACACTTATACTACTACAATGGCTATAATTATAATCACTACATAATCACAGTTATGTTACTTTTACAGTATTACTTATTTCACTTAATTAGCTTATAAGTTGACTGTAATGTGTATATAATGTACATTAATAATTATGACAATATTTACTGCCGTTGGTATGACAACTCTGCGTGACCGAGCTATATGTAGGCATTATATAGGCACTTGTACATATCTCATAATACAGTGTACAGGATGTAGTGTCTGCTGGAGACATACACAGCTTCTCATTAGGAATGTCAATCCACATAATGTATATCCACAGTCATGCTGTCCCGGACCATCAAGAATGCTTAACATATGATGTATCACAAACATTCTCCTTGTAGTCCAGACGACCAAGAATTTCATGACGCATTCAAACCCGTGGAGTAACCAGCCCTAGTCGGTTAGTCTCGATATATCTGTCTCACAATAAACTCCATCGACCCCAAACTGCCTATTTCATCATCCCACTTAAAATACGAAGAGGATAACGGAACACAGAGGGCCTACACTGACATCTCCTTCAGTGCCTCACCATTACTCTCTCCTGGTGCCGCTCCATCGATGATACAACCAGATAACTTTATGTAATTAAACACCTCGGCTGCTTCTATTAACACCTCAGCACCCTCCATAATTCTCGAAAGGAGGATGGTTAACTGCATGAGAGGGGCAACTTCAGTCTGCACTTCATCAGGATTAAGTTCAGATGAGCCTAGTGTCACAACAACAACAAGAGCAACAAAAACAAATACTCTGTTCAACCACATGTACTGTGTTACATCCTCGTCCCACATTGCCACAGGGTCCAACGGCAGCGGTTCACTATAGGAAGGACGTCGCCCAGTGAGCCATTCTTCGTAGGGTGAGCCTTTCAGAGTACACAATATCAACCCAGGCGTCGTAATAACAAAGGCTTCTCACGTTCGTTGTCTTTTCCAAGTAATTACACTATGCTTGCCAACTAAACTTCACTGACTTCACAAGTACCGGAGCTACGTTAACTTCACAAGAACACGAGTAAACTAAACTAACTGAAACTCCTCTGTTCTCTCCCCGATCCTTTTATAACCCTGCTGAGTACAAGATTGTTCTAGGTGCTCCTGGTGAAAACGGTACCAAATCGGAGACAGCCACAATATTCCAGAGCATACTGACATTACACACTAAATGTTTTATCATGCAAACCGAAATCAAATTACATAATTAAAGAATCACCTAAATAAAACATTATATAGAAAAAGACAAAAACAATTAATGCTTAACAGCTTCTCTGTCCCGAGTACTTGTTAAATTACTGTGATCTTTCTTTCTTGATGTGAGAACCTGTGTGCCAAAATACCATCATATACTACTGATTTAATGAAAAAGCTCCGTAACAAAAATATAACCGAGGAGAATACATTGCTCTTGTTTGAGTTCCCCGAAAATGAAGCCTGAATTTTGAAAACCTGGCACTTATGTATTCTTGTTTTTTTTTTTTTTCACCTTTTTGAAGCTGCTACAGAGCTGAGTTAAATCTTGCCTGCCGAAATGTTCGATTTATACTATAGTTTTAGTCAAATTCCTGTTTTGACTATGTCAGTCTCAATTTTGACGAAAATCAAATTGAAACATTTTGTCACGCGAGACCTAGAAGACAGTCCTTTTTCCAAGATCGACCAAGATTTGTTTACAACATTCAAGGGTGCCGGTGGGAAGGCATAGAGGGGAACGCGGTCATTGTTACTACTAGTTATTTTCCAAAACGAGATAAAGGTGAATTGTAGATATTGCTGGCCAAACTGATGACAAACATGTCAGACTTTTTGAAAGTGGTGGTAGTGTGTCTTGCCAGGAGATAAAACAATAAAAGTCATATCAGTTCTAGGAACTGGGGCGATCTCTGAGCGCAGATGGCTGATGCTGAATATTTTAATACATCATCATTAAGTTTCTGTCAAAAGACTGACTGACACAAACAAAATAAGTCCCTGGCTAAAACTACAGTAGAAATCAAACAATTCAGGATGGAAGATTTAACTCAACTTTGTAGCTCCTTCATTAAAAACGATGAAAAGAAATATAAAAGCGCAAGTTTTCAAAATTCAGGCTTCGTTTTAGGGGAAACAAAACAACATGAGCAATGTATTCTTTGTTATATTTTTGTTACAAAGCTTTTTCAGTTTTTCAATCCCGGTAGTGTATGTTGGTAATTTGCCATACATGTTTTCACATCAACAAAGAAAAATCACGGTAACTTGCTTTTTTTTTTTTTTTTTTTGTGTCCGACTCTGGGCATAGGCTTCACAGCCTGCTATCAAGGCCCAGCAGTCCTCCTGCATACCATACACCTCCCTACATGTCACCACTTCGACGCTAACACCCACCGTCCATATTGAATACATGCTAGGGCTGTCTCATACAGGACTGGTGTATTGGTATCAGCGGAGGTATTTTTACATGTCGGCGGGTCTTCTGGTAGATCAGTAAAGCCCGGTTTAATGAGATTCAAATCCTTAAACTGTTCCCTGCTCCAGCGCGGATTTGAACCTGGGTCCGTCGGGACTGCAGGTCACCTCTCTACCGATTGAGCCACCGCCTCCCGCTTGGTGCAGAGAANAAGACAGTGTATGATGGGTCTTGATGAATCCCAATCATCATGCTAAAACCACCTCAAAGAAACATGGATTATTGTACAGAGTCCGTAACTTCTTCGCTGATGAGCAGTTAGCCATGATTTATAAGTCACGTGCTCTCTCAGCTGGAATATTGCTCACCTTTATGGAATGCATGTGGACAGGTTGCACTAAAACAACTAGACAAAATTCCGAACAAAGCTGTTAGAATTATTAGTAACCCTGCTATTACACATAAACTACCTCCCTTACAAGTAAGAAGGAATGTTGCCTCCCTTGCATTATTTTACATATTCTTTTATGGCAAATGCTCAGAAAAAGTTGCATTCATTATGCCACTTCTTCATACCTTACCCCTCGCTTCACGGGCATCTGGTAGCGCTCATGACTGGCATGTCATACAGCCATATTGCAGAACATCTTCCTATCAGAAATCTTGCATTCCTCAAACTACATCTCTTTGGAACTTCCTTCCCCAGAGTTGTTTCCCCCCAAACTTCAACCTACAGCTGTTCAAATCTAACTGCTACAGATTTTTTATGAATGGAGGATACCAGTAATCTGGTGTATGGATTATTTTTTTTATTCATTTGTTTTTCCTTCCTCCATTCTGTTATTGAAAAAAAAAATAAAGGCACCTTTTCAGGGCTGAATAATCAGAATGTGGGTTTTGAGACCTGGACTTACGCATGATGCCCCAGTTTTTAGGCCCAAAACCAGTAAAGTGCATGGCTCTAATGGGGGTCCAAATAAAAAGAAACCTCAGGAATTTAATGGCAAAGTATCTTTTGAGTTGCTTACAGATCAGAATGGTTGGGATGATAGGCAGAGGGCAATGCAGCTTGCTACTAGCCTCAAGGGTGCTGCAGTGGAGATTCTTAGCCAGATGTCAGTTGAGGAGAGGAATAGTTATCAGTCTCTAGTAGAAGTGCTGAAGTGCAGAAACGGGACCATGTACCAGACTGAGGTTTATAGGGCAAGATTCCGAACCCCTGTATGGGCTCGAGGCAAATCCCTTAAGCACCTTGCTCATAACGTGGAGAGTATGGCACACAAGGCGTACCCTGGAGCAGCACCTAACCTGTTGGCTATTCTCCTGAGGGACCAGTTCATTGATGCTCTTGATAGCGCAGAGTTGAAAGCGCTTGTGAAGCAGGCACAACCAAGAAGCACGAAAGAAGCACTAGCCAGGGCTCTGGAATTTGCGTCCTATGTCAGGTCCAGTATATGCGGTTTCCTGGCAGGATGTAGTGCAGTTCAAGGCAAGAAAGGGGCAGGTACGTGAAGTGGAAAAATTTGAAGGAAGTTGCTGGTACTGTGAAAAGCCAGGACATAAGAAAGAGGACTGCTACAAGTTGAAGAGGGAACAGATGATTGGAAGAGGTTGCTGGTTCTGCAGGAGGCCAGAAAGCAAGAAGGAGGATTGTTACAAATGGAAGAAGGAGCAAGAAAAGAGCAGTGGCAGGAAATCTACGATTGTAACAAGGGTGTTGGACATGTGGTGACGTGGGACACTTCAGTTATGACTGTCGAAAGGAGAAGGGCGATAAGAAGAAGACTGCAGATGACGAGGAAGAAGCAGGTAAGTTAGTAAAGACTGGTGACAGTGGGCAACAACCATCCAGTTTTTCCCAAGAAGCCTCACCACCGAGGAAATGCAAGAGGACTTTAATAGTGTGTGAGAAGACAGAAGAATAGCTAACATGCAGTGTAGTAGGAATGGGAATCTTAGCAAGAGATGCCTCCGTACTGTAGTGACAGGGCCCATGTCAGCTGAAGAAGACCTGAGGAGAATGCAGATGGAGGATACAGATATACAACCAGTGCTAGAGTGCAGCAGAGTGCAGTTAGACAATCTTGGGAAGAGATTTCCAGGCTCAGCCCTGAGACCAAGAGCTACTGGAGTCAGTGGGACCTTCTTCGTTTGACCAACAGACTGCTGGTGCATCAGTGGGAGACACCTGATGGCCTCAGCAAGTATTGGCAACTGGTGGTTCCTAAGTAAATGATGCCTAGGAGTGAAGAAAATGCTACGTCGACTGCAACACAAGTTCTATTGGACTGGTTTGCATAAGGATGTTGAAGAGTGGTGTCAGGCCTTTGATGTATGCTGCTCCAAGAAGGGACCCAAGAAACGTTGCTGCGCCCCTCTTCAGCTGTACCACGTGGGTGCACTGATGCAAAGAGTCACGGTGGACATTGCTGGACCTCTGCCACTCACTGAAAGAGGAAACCCGTATACAGTACTTGTGTCACCATAGACTACTTCACATAGTGGCCAGAAGTCTATGCCTTCCCCAATCAGGAAGCCGGAACTGTTGCTCAGGTGTTGGTTGCCCTGTTCGTCTGTCATTTTGGGATGCCTCAAGAGCTACACGCAGACCAGGGTAGAAACTTTGACTCTGCTGCATTCCATAAGTGCTGCAAGTTACTGGGACAAGAAGACCAGGACGACCCCACTAAGGCCACAGTCAGATGGAATGGTGGAGAAATTCAACTGGATCCTGGGACTAGAACTGGCCAAGTACTATGTAATGAGACATGTGGAACTGGACCAGAAATTACCTACGTTGCTGATGGCACATTGGTCTGCATCCCACGAGTTTACCAGCTACACCCCTGCAAAACTGATGCTGGGCCAAGAGTTACGATTGCCAGTTGATCTGTTGATGGGAAGACCACCTGATGAAGAGCTGCTTACAGACACCTCCAGGTATGTAAAGCATCTTCAGGAAAGACTGGCTGAGATACATCACCAAGTTGGATAAGCTCTGAAGGTTTCAGGCGAAGTGATGAAGTGCAAGTATGATGTGAAGGCAAGTGAGGTGAGCTTCGAGAATGGTGACAAAGTTTGGCTATACAATCCTCAGCGGAACAAGGGACAGTCACCAAAGCTGCAGAACGCATGGGATGGTCTCTACACTGTGATGGACCGCTTGTCAGATGTAACGTACCTGATATAGGAAGGCAGGAAGTCTCGCTCGAAGGTGGTACACGTAAATCGTCTATGTCAGTACCATGGGCAAGGACAGTACAGCTGGAATGTCTCAGAAGAATCATGCTCACCTGCAGCCGATGATGTTGAGGAGGACCAAGGAGCTGAAGCACAAGAGGATGGCAACAGTTTGCCTAGGGAGGAGTGGGCTATGTGGACGAGCAGGGACGTCGTCGGAAGCAGCTTAGGAGACCAGAAAAAAAAAAAGGGATCAAAGAATCCCCCGAGCTAGACCCTACAATGAGATCATATAGCCCCGCTAAGTAACAGGAGGGCGCTACCCCTCCCGGCACGGCAGTCCCGGGCGCGGATCGAACTCGCGACCCCCCGGTTCCGAGCTCGATGCTCTACCTCTGAGCCACCGTGCCCCCTTAGGAGACCAGAGAGGTTGAGTAATTCTTTTGTGTATAATTAAATGTTTAGTTTGGATTAATAGGCCAGTCAATAGGGGGTTGAATAAGGAAAAAAATCATAGAAAGCTGCAATAAGCTTTATTGTCTTCGTAATAAGGTACTTAATAACATATTAATTTTGCACCCCTCTACCGCCCCGGATTTGGCCGCCATCTTGAAAAAATGGCGGCGAAAAACAGTTTTTTGCAAATATCTCGCTTGGGACTCACTATAGAGGGAAATGTGTTAATACATAAAATAATCTACATAGAATTCTCTATAAAAACTTTTCTATTAATTTTTGCGGTACGTTGCACCGTTTTGGTGCCAGAGGTGTGAAAATGTTCGCAGCTTGTTTTTCATACTCCCCGTTTCCTTATATAGTTTCGAAAATTGTCTCCCAAGGGTGTCCTTCCTCCTTTATTCTGGCTTAGGACAGACAGTGAATGCTTACTGGTGGAGTTACCACCCTTACACCCAACATCCACCCAAAACGTGAAGTTATCAATCGTAGTCATTGCTATGCCAGTTCTTGCTGCAAAATTAGAAGTATTGGTTTCCATGATAGCGTTAGTTTTTTCGTTGTGGATAGCATGACAGACTATCTTGTTCTTTATAGGAAGATAATGATTTCTAGTCGGGTTGTTTTGTAGAATGATTGTAAGATAGCAGCTGGAAAGTGAATTATTATTCTATTCTATTCTGATTATTCTATTCCATGAGTTGTTTCACTCTCTGGCATTAGGAAGTTTTCTAATGTGATATCAGTGGGATCGTCACAGTCCTCTTCATCAACAATTATGTCAGAGTTTGAACACGACAGCCCCTTGCAAGAAACACACATCACAGAGCATTTTAATCCTGCCTTTCTACAGCTGCAGGTGGCAGTCATGCAACCTTTGAGGCATTTGCATGATACAATGTTGAGCAGGTCTGGAGGAGCAGGGTCTTTATCTGTAGTGATTAGGACCAGTCCTTTTGTAGTCACATTCCAGCCCCACTGTGTAAGTGGCAAGTCATTTCCCAACCACTTCTGCACTTGGTGATATGTACGTAAGGAATGAAATCGAGCAGCCGCATCTGTACGAGGCAAAGAAGCCAAAGTTAATTTACTTTTATTCAGTGAATGGGCAAAACACCGATATCTCGAATCACAAAGGGATTCACATTCCATCTTTCCAGTTAATGCTGTAGTCTATCAGTGTCTTCACACCTTTTTCTTTAACTTCTCGAGTCACACCCTGAGAAAGCTGTCCTTCACAAATGAAGGATTTCCTCAGTGAAAACATTTTTCCACAATATAGGAATCACTGATAGGTTAACTGTCTCTTTTCATAGTTCTGAAACAAAAGAAAAACTGCAATTGACTTAGGAACTTAAAGCATTTTTTAATACTGCATGCAAGAAAAATTACCACGTGATGTTCGGACACTGGGGGTACGAAATAAATAAGATGCGAACATTTTCGCTCTCTGGCACCAAAACGGTGCAACGTATCACAAAAATGAATAGAAAGAGTTTTTGTAGAGAATTTTATGTAGATTATTTTATGTATCGACACATTTTCCGCTAAAGTGAGTCCCAAGCGAGATTTTTGCCCAAAAAAAAAACTGTTTTTCGCCGCCATTTTTTCAAGATGGCGGCCAAATCCGGGGCGGTAGAGGGGTGCAAAATTAATATGTTATTAAGTACCCTATTACGAAGACAATAAAGCTTATTGCAGCTATACATGATTTTTTTTTCCTTTTCCAGCCTTTTTTCCTCCTCTATTGACTGGCCTATAAGGATTATGCTTGTAAAATTTGTGAAGTTTTGTCGGGACGACAAAATGACTAGGGAGGGGGTATTGATAAGAAGTAAGAATGTTAGCTGTGTAGTACTGGCGAGTTCCTGTTGGTTCTCCCAGCTTCAGCTACGAGTCAGAGTTGCCAAATAGCCTGCTGCTGTGCGCAGGTATTTTGGAAAGTTATGCATTAATTTTTTTTATCTCTTACTATACTGTTTTATTTATGTGGTTGACTGTTAAACAATGCAGTTTAATTTCAGCTTGTATGCTAAATAATTTAGTGTTACGTAATGTATGAAAACTGGAATATTTGGGATGTCTCTGATTTAGGAACTGTTGCTGCTACAAGTGTGTGGTAGATCGTTCGAGTATCACGCAATGCTATTAAAAGGCTGGGGGAGAGAACAGAGGAGTTAAGTCAGTTTTAGTTGTGCTTGTGGCCTTGAGAATTCAGTGTAGCTCT
>JAGKTI010037458.1:0-10889 GCA_018397915.1 Birgus latro | reverse complement strand
TGTACCCTAAATTCTTACATGTATGGTTTCAAAAAATAGAAAAACTCTTTGTAAATCCAATTCTTTGCCCCCACTCTTTGTAGTTCGCTGGCCGTTAATGAAGTTTCTCTCGGTAAATCCCCGAAAAAAAAATACGCGTTTCGAAAAATCCTTCACTTTATTAACGGAGTTCCGTGTAATGAAAACGTGGCGCGCATTCCCAGACCCACCTCCATTGAACTTTTGGGGTAAACAGTTTGCTTAATGTTTCACCTCTTTTGCTACTCATTTTTCCCAGTTGACTAATATACCTAAGCTGAGAAAGGCTTGGCATATTTCTCTCCCCATGGATGATTCTCTTTGATATGAAGCGTCAGGGAAGAAAGTGTCGGACATGAGCCAAATGCGAAGTAGATTTCGTGGATTAGTAGAGGAACTTTTGTCACTGACTGTAAAATCAGCTGGAGGAGGGCAAGGCCTGGCTGGACTGGGTTGGGCTTGAGAAGGGTCGGTCTGGGCTGGGCTGGGCTGGAGAAGAGGAGGACTGGGCTGGTCTGACAGAGGGGTTGGTTGGGTTGAGTTGGGCTGGGGGAGAGGTGGGCTATGTTAAGCTAGGCTGTAGGAAGGGAGGGCTGGGCTGGACTGGGATGAAGGAAGGGTGAACTTGGCTGGTCTACGGTGAAGGAGGGGAGGGCTGGATTTGTCTGGGGTGAAGGAAGGGCGGGCTGGGTATGTCTGGGTGAAGGAGGGTCGGGCTGGGTTTGGCTGGGGTGAGGAAGGGAAGGGGGCTGGGTTGAGCTGGGATGGCGTGGGTCAGACTCATTTACACCAATACTGATAAGGCAACAACGGGAGAGAATAGGACGGCAGAAAATTGGAGAGGTTGGGCAGGTACTGGAGTAGAGAAACGAGAGGGGTTTTGAAAGGGTCGGATGGTCATTGCCGGGCAGGACATAAACGAGAGGGGATCTGATGGAGTAAAAGAGGCGTTGAGGGGCAGGGGAGGCAGTGAGGCAAGGAGGAAAATATTAAGACCGGAGGGGAACGAGAAGGACGCTAGGTGGATAGGAGAGATACTGGGGGGGAGGAGAAGAATTTCATAGGGAAACGGAAGAACTAGAAGGGTAGGAGAGGTATTGGGGCCGGAGAGGCATTTTAGGTTAAGAGGGAGATGGGAGGAAAACGGGAGAGTAGGAAATCTAAGCAACGTGTGTGAGAAAGGAAGAGATGTTTCTTTTTTTCCGCTCATCACTCCCTTCTGGATAACAGCCGACAGGAAAAAGAAAGATACCATTGTTGTTGAAAAGAACACGGAAACTCTTACCTGACAAAAAGAAAGGAAAAAATTATGATCCGCTCTGTCTCTAACCTACAATTCTGAAACACACACACACACACACACACACACACACACACACACACACAAAACAGCATAACATGATCGTAATCAATCGGTTCTCTCAATCGTCTGCCTACGTGACGGCCAGGTAAAAAAAAAAAAAAGTCAGTAGCCTATATTGAGGCCTTGGATGTCAAAACAGTCACTTAATCGAATTTCAAATCTTTCTATTTTTTTGTACTAACAGTTATAACTGGCATTTTACTTGTGTTCCATCATCAAAAAGCAAATATCCTCTACGACAGGACTCCATCTTATCATTTGAGTTTGATCGCACCACTTGACGTTGCAGTATCATTCTGAATTTAATGTCGGTGAATATAAAATAAACTATAAAACTTGGATTAGATCTCATGTTTTCTTTTTCTTAAATGGAAAACTGCGCTGCTTGCTTCAGGGATAAGTGCTGGTGCTTCTCCTCTTACAGCATGAGCCTGGAGTTAAGGTAATATTAATCGAGAGTCAACAGGGGCTTCTTTCGAGGATAACACTGAGAGCATGACCAGTGTCAGGTGACTTCGGAAAAAGGTGGTTAAGGTGAGAGAATCTTGAGGGTAGTTGGGATGGCATTGTTGAAGGGTAGGAGATTTGTTTCGTTTGACCACTCACTGCTTTTCTTCCACTAATTCACGCTGGGCTGGGGTTAGTCATTCCTTGACAGAATTTTTTTGAATACCTGGTAAAAGTTTGCTCAAATTATATAAGTTTTAACCGCTTATAATGTCCGGCCTGCCTAACTTTTCAGCTGGTTCTGTGTATCTTGTTGAACAGTGGATAGTCTTATTAAAAATTCTCTCTCTCTCTTTCTCTCTCTCTCTCTCTCTCTCTCTCTCTCTCTCTCTCTCTCTCTCTAATAGTCACGAAGAAGTGCTATGGAAGGGACGTATAACCGAAGAACTGTCTCTTGCTGCCACTGGGCTACATATAGTACTTGTCACGAAGAAGTGCTAATGTAAGGGATGCATAACCAAAGAACTGTCTTTGGCTGCCACTAGGCTACGTATGGTACTAGTCACGAAGATGTGCTATGGAAGGGATGTATAACCGACGAACTGCATCAATGCTGACACCTTGCTTAGGGAAGAGCTTTCGCCTCTGTCAACTGCCAATTTTTTTCTTCTTGACTGTAGCTTGCTTCCATTTAGCCAGACCCCAAGAATGGTGTACACCATCCCACTCTCAAATCACTGACCAGTTGCTATAATGTCTTTATTTTTAAAAAGTCTAAGTCTACCGTCAAAAGGATTTTTTTAAAACATCTTTCCTTTCATAATCTTCCTTCTGACTGCCATTATGGATTCTTTCAGAGATATTCAACTTCGTACCTTTCTATCAGATACGTGGTCATCTTTAGAGATTTTGATGAAACCTTTGCTAGTGTGTCGGACAACTCAAAAGCCTTAAGCAACGTAGGCACAAATTTTTAATTTCAAAACTACCCTCCGACGATTTCTTTTCCTCTTTCTGTGTCTCCACCACAAATTTTCTTTCCACTCATTTAATAGCAGTTGTAGATGACCACTGTTCTAAAACAATGAGTTATGTTTTTTCACAGACTCTCTTTCTTTTCTTCATCAATGACCTTCCGAGCTGTACATTTAGCCTATCAACTAGTATGCTTATTCCACGCTTCACCTTTCCATCCACTTCTCACAGCGTGCATCATAGCATTCGCAAGTTATTACGGGATGAGGCTTTAGCACACCTGACTTCTGACTTATCTCAAATTATTAAAGACAAAGGAAACTTTGTTCCTTTAAGTACCACAAAAGCTCAGTTCCTCCTCTCTCCAACGCAGCACAATCTTTTTGTGACTATTCCCTTACCTTTAACAACACAGAAATCGGTCCTTCATCATCTCTCAATATCGGTTTGTCATTTTCTCGTTATCTGTCTCGGAAAGGACAAATTATGTCTCTTACAAAAATAGCCTCACAGAGTTTAGCTGTGCTGAACTAAGTCTGTGCATTATTTAACTCCAATCAGTTACTTCCTTCGCACAGTAGTCTATTCGTGTGTGTATGTACTCAAGATATTTTGTGGCTGGAGGGCAGGGGGTCTCCACATATTCGTATTGCAGTTCTGAAGAGGCTTTTATTTTCAAAAGTTCTCCTTCCTGCCTCACTACTCTCTTTCACCATCCTATCACTACTGTACTGTTATGGTTTATGTTCTTCAAACGTTTCTGTTTGCCTGCTTCTTCCATTCTGGCTAGCATGCAGCACCTTTCTCGTTTCGTAGTTTCAGTTTTCTTCTGCTCAAGTTTCTAATGCAAGCTGCAAGCATGAATTGGCATTTTCAGTATTTCGTGGATATTACTGTTAAACGCTCGAACTGTCATCTTTAGTTTATCTTTCCCGCTGACTGTAAGCTTAAGCTTCAACCTTTTTCAACGCAGTGTGTCCAATCATCTCGGGATGAACGAATCTTTACTTAGATTTTTTTCTTTTTTTTTTTAGGAAAGGACAAGTTTTGCAGGCCTTTGCTTTAAATTCTTACTTCACTGCGAAAACCAAATTATTCATCATCCCAAGTCCCAACATCAAACACCTGGCGATACACTGTCAGCTCTCTCAAGACCCCTTGGACACACACCGATCCTTAACACCACTCCGTACATACCACACACACACACACACACACACACACACACACACACAAACGTAAATTTCATTATCTACATGGTGGTTCATGACTGGTTTATGACTATCTGTGTGGCTGTCTTTGGTTGTGTGGCCCATATGTCTTCGTGGTTCATGAGCGTTGTGGTTCATGGCTGTGTGGTTCAAGACTACGATTCATGGCTATGTCTGCGTAGTGGTTCATGGCTGTGTCAGTGATGCGTTTTATGGGTGCGTGGCTCATCGTTGTGCGATTCAGGGCTTTGTGGTTCATGGCTGGGTGGTTCATGACTGTGATTCAGGGCTACAATTGTGGTTCACGGCTATGTTGTTCATAGCTGTGTAACGCATGCCTGTACGGTTGATGGTATTGTCTGTTGTGGTATATAGCTGTGTGGTTAACCGTTGTGTGGTTCGTGACTGCATGTACATGTTCATGTTTATGTGTCTCACGTATGGGTCTCTGTGGTCAAATATATCAGTCTGGTTGATGGCAGTGTAGATGACGACAGTGGTTGATGACAGTTCCTATGTTGTGGTTCGTAGCTGTGTGCGGTTTGCGGTTTATGGTTGTGTCCTTGGATAATAGAGATGACGCAGGAGCCAGCCAGCCACGCCGCCCTGGCACCACCAAAGCCGTAGGGAAAACAAAGCGCAAAAATATGAACGCCGGCAAGGGGTAAACAACAAAAAAGTAAATTAGGTTACAGAAGTGAGCGCGCTGGCAACTTTGCTCTGGCGGGGACAAGCAAGCTACGCGTTTTTATTTTCCATTTTCTTTTTCTTTTTTGTTTTTATTTTTGTCTTCCATTTTCCTTTTTGTATGCCTACTAGAAAACAAATCGAAATATAGCACAAGCCAATCATGCTGTTCGTTCAAGCTGTACATCAAAGTCCCTCTTAGATGACATCCACACACACAAACGCACACACACACACACACACACACACACACACACACACACACACAAAGAGAGACGGGAATGCAAGGTTTACAATTTTCTTGGTAGTGGCACTTCCTCTCAGCATGCAACGTCAGTCTGTCTGTTTCTTGAGATATGCATTTCTGCTCCTGTCACTCTTTCTTCATAAATGTCTGCCCGTTTGTCGGCCCGTCCGTCTGTCGCGCCTGCCTGAGAGTGGAAATGAAAAGCCCGACGCTGAAATACTGTATATCCGGGTCCAGGGAATACCAGGTGAACGCCACGCTAGATATAGATTTACCGACACTAAAATCCAGGGTTGGACAAGAATGAATTGAACAAACAAACTGACAAAACAAATATCTGAGTCTGTCTGTCTGTCAGTCTCTGTCTGTTTGTCTTCCTAGTACCTATTTATCTGGTCGTCTGTCCACCTATCTATTTTCCAGACTGTCTACCTGTTTGCCTCTCTGTCCGTTTGATTGCCCGTCTGTCTACTCGTCTGCTGCCATCCTGTCTTTGTTTGCTTTTCGCTGCCTGTGCAAGGGAACATCAGGCTTTGCTTGTGTAAACGTAATGGAAGTAACACTCACCCTTTAATTATAGCAAGCATTTCCGACACACCAACACCATCTGACAAAACCAGCTCGCAGAAAAATGTAATCCTTCCATTTCCATCAGCATAAAGCGTGCCTTATGTACAGCGGTTTAATGTACAGTTACAATCAGAAATTCTTTAACACGTCCCTAGTTCCGAACTCTTGAAGCGAAATATCAACTCTAAAATACTGCTGAGTGGTGGACAATGAGCCGTATTCTCGATGGCATTGGTTATTTCTTATGCGTCTTCACTGGCATTTAATATTGTATGATATTCTCTTATAATAATGCCTTTATGCCTCCGCCTGCATATGGTGGACGAGGCATTAGTCTGTCCGTGCGGGCGTGCTTGGGTTCGTGCGTCCTTAAAACTCTTGTGAGCGCCATATCTCCTGAACGCATCAAAAGATTTCCACCAAACTTTTGTCAGTGATGCAGTATGAGGAGATGATGAACTGATTAGGTCAGCTAGGTCAAGGGGTCACAGGTCAAGATCCTATGGCGTTGACTTAGTTAATCCTTGTGGTCGCGATCTCTCCTGAACCCCTCGACGGAATTCGATCAAACTTCTGTCAGTGATACAGTATGAAGGGGTGATAAATTTGTTACGTCAGCAAAGTCAAAGAGTCAAAGGTCGTATGGGTGTGAGCGCGATAATCTTCTGAACCCCTCGACGAATATTTCTACCAAACTTTAGTGATACAGTATGAAGGAACGATGAACTGATTACATCAGCAAGGTCAAGACGTCAAAGAATCAAGGTCAATGGGTGTGGGTGCGATACCTCCTGAACCCCTCGACGGATTTCAACCACACTTTTGTCAGTCATACAGTATGAAGAGACGAAAAACTGATTAGGTCAACAAGTTCAACGTCATATGGGGTCGACTTGGTTTATCTTTAGTCTCATTTCAACCAATAATAAACCCTGTCATGGACGCTGTATGGCGAGTGCGTGTGCAAGGTCTGGTGAAGGCATACCTAGCGACGCTTTGCGTCGACCGCTCGGGGTCCAAGTTCTCAGCGTTTCATTTATATCTTTATGGTATCGACGTAGTTTGCGTTAATTACATACTAAAAATGATGACGGTGTAATATGCCAAATAATCGCAGAGGGAAAGGATAACAATGTCTCATAGCAACGAGAATATGGCTGAATTTCTCATTAGGTTTTGATAAGGACTGAAAGGTGTAATGGCCTTTCAGACTAAGGTAGGATTAATTTGTGTGTGTGTGGGGGGGGGGCACATATTATCCGTAATTGTCCGCTCGTGTAGTCAAGGTAAAAGCTGGAATAATAGCACCCCATTTTATTGAGGTTCATTCTGTGGATAAAGTTTTCTCACTGTCACCTTCATCACATCTGGCAGTGAGAAACGGAATGCCCAGAACGTGGCCTAGTGAAAGAGTGTTCTTATGCAAATTATTACTCCACCTACATAACTGGACAATTTGCTTGAGAACATGGCGCAGATTAAAAGTAACTTTGGAGATTTCTTAACACCACTTCCTTAGCGAATTATTCTGCACATAACACCTCTGGTACGTTCCTGATGCAAGTACATTGATACTAAAGCGATATAATATGCAGTAGAATGAATGGTAAAGGAAGGGTTGTTGCAAAGCCTACTATGCCATCTACAGTACGAGTCTGTTCGAATCCGCCTGTGTCAAAAGGCCCTAAAGGAACTACCGCAACTGTATCTGAACTTTCTATCAGGTGCAGAACACAAGGGAAGGTACTGCGTGTCTAAGTGTGGCTGAGCTCGTGTAGCGTGGATTATTGAGGGTGGCATTACCGTGCTGGCCCGGTACTTCAAAATGCAGGTTGGAATGGAATGGAATATGAAGTTTAGGCCGAAGGCCAAGCACTGGGACCTGAGAGGTCATTCAGCGCTAAATGCAGGTTGGTGTGATTGCCGTGTAATTCAATTCGTGGCGCATGGCATTACATATCTTAGGAGCGCCTGATGGATGACGGTGGGGAGGTACGGGGGACGGGGGGTAGGAAGTAG
Organism: Birgus latro; assembly: GCA_018397915.1. Lineage (NCBI taxonomy): Eukaryota > Metazoa > Arthropoda > Malacostraca > Decapoda > Coenobitidae > Birgus > Birgus latro. The sequence goes on along the minus strand of JAGKTI010037458.1, from coordinate 3,352 downwards.
AAGCTAGTTAAGGGAAGACTGGTTGAGAGAGGGTTGGTTGAGGGTTGAGGGTTAGCCTAAGTGGGGACGGGAGACCCGTCTACTTGAAAGCGAAGACTAAAGGGGAATGAATGTCTTCCACCTAATCAAAATTCCAATGACCGCTAATATATCTTAAGCAATTAACTAAGACGACATCTTTTTCATTTTAACCCAGCTGCCAACAAAAGATTTTATTTAACATATTAAGAACAACTAAAGCCCTAGAAATCGCTAGGTAATCCCTTCTAGTATGAAATCGCTCTCTTACCTTGAATAGAGTCGGCTGAAGATAGAATCCTATTTTAGAGACATCCCTGAGTTAAGTGGGTTTGTACCTCTTCAGACATCGGACGGAGTAGTGGCCCACGATATCAGTCGGGGAGAGTGATCCGCCATCTGCTTGTCAGTTTGACGCCCTGACACGTGTTCAGCCGTGTACTGCAACCTTGGGCGTAAACAGGTTACCTAACCTTAACTGTTCTGGACTGTTTTCCGGCACCTCTCCTGTTACCGTTTACATTTTATTCCATGACCGTGTAGTCAGTCATCGTTCTATCCCTCAGCTATCCAACAGCTACCCAGATGACCTCCCATAAATACCGGGCATGGAAGGTCAGGTGTGCTGCTATGGTTCTGCAGCTTCTGTACCTAGGCTGTCGTGACTAAGCTTCTTTGTAATACCTCTAACACTCAGGAGTTGCAAGCGTGCATTCCCCTTTTGTGAACAATCTTACAATGTGTCAACAGAAAAAAACGACACGATAATTATTTACTATGGTCTGGAAGATCCAACTCTTTATCTTAAAACCTTCAAACTCAGACAGTGTAAGCCTTTGATCCCTTATTAGTCTGTGGCTGCAATCATTAACATTATTGAGTCTAAGATGCATTTTACTATATCATTATCTTAACTCATACTGCTATCAGACATTTAAAATCAGAAACTGGTGAACAGCAGTGAAAATTGTGACACTGCAAAAATGGTTCGCGATAAGCACTGTAGGGAGGCCTGTTTGTCGTAGACTGACCAAGACCCTTCATTCATACGGCCCCTGAACTCCTTGATAAACAAACCTATATGTGTGTTCAAATGCTTTTCAGGCGAGACAAGTTGCGTGCATTGGCTTCCTTTTCGGTGAAGCTTTAAGGGCCGTAGTCTCGAACTGTGGGAAGGCGTTCACCGTGTCTTATCCGTATCTTTCGGTAATCTTAAAAGGATAGCGTTCCCTTGGGAACAGGAAAGGATTATCTTGGCATAGTGTATTGGTCCAGTACACTATGCTGAGGTAATCCTCTCCCGTTCCCAAGGGAACTCTATCCTTTTAAGACTACCAAAAGATACGGATAGGGCAAAGTGAACGCCTTCCCAAAGTTTAAGACTACGGCCCTTACAACCCTTCAGGAAAAACACTTTGCACGACCTACACAGGAGCAGCAGAATATACGACTTGGCCAGTACCTTTACGTCGGTGGGGCTTCCTTAGTTAAAACTCGCTAGAAAACACACAGTACATGACGTACCAAAGAACACCAAAATACTGTAGAGGACCTGGCCGGTGCTCTTCTTTCGTTGGAGCTTCCTTACTACCTGTCAAATAGCACACATTACTCTACCTAGAGAGGACTTACCAGAAGTCGGAGCTTTTCTTTCAGTGAAGCTTCCTTACCTATACCCTGTCAGACAGTACAGAAAATACGATATGCAGAGGGGAACGGACCAGGCAGTGTACTTTATGCCGGATGGTGCTTTTCTTTCGGCGAGGCTTCCTTATTTACAGTCCGTCACAGAGCGTACAATACACAACTTCGCCGATGCATCATCGTGGAGTGTGCTGGCTACTCGGAACCCCCCGCCATCACTCAGACAAGCCTGTCTCAGGGACACGCCGCCCTGCCCAATATTTACCTGACATTCATCTTCACTGCCACACTTTGTCATCACCGCCCCAACTCCAGTCCTCCGCACGCCTAGGCTGATTTCCCCTCCCTCTACTTTATGGTCAGCTTTTTTGGTACTTTCGAGTTTGGCTTTTTTATATTATTTTGAAGATTTAGGCCTACTTGTCTGTTATAATGAATTCATGCTTTTTCTGCTTTACAGATTTTTTTCTGCTTTTGTTCATTTCGAGCTTTTTTTTTCTTGTCAAGCCATTGTTTCTTTCGAGCTCATTTCCCCCTTCATGCTTGTGAAAACTTAAAGATCAGTTTTATTACTTATTTTCATCTGTTACTTATAATGCTTTCATTCCGTTTTATACTACCTTTAATCGTATTTTCCTTACTATTCTCATGTCAGCATTTTTGCTGCCTTGAAACTTATGTATAATTTTATGTAATTTCCATTTCATCTTGTTAGTACATTCATACCACCTATTTTCAACACACAGTCATAATTTTCAGTGTTGTTTCCTTGCAACTTGCTTTTTTACTCTTTCTCCAATAACTTTTTTTTTCTAATGCTCATTTATTTGCTGACGTATCTATTACTTCATACACTATTCGCTTTTCACTCTCCATAAATATTTCTCAATAACCCCAGCTCTTCCTGTAGACTTCTCGCTTTCATGCACCACCAAACTCTCACACGCATATGTTAATCCTTGCACTAAAACGCTGTCATGCAATCATCATGCAGTCACAACACTGTGACCTCTTCTTCGCATCGAGGCGTCTATAACAACTGCCATTTTCATTCCTAGTGTCACTGTACTTTCCATTTCCTTTACACATTTACCTTTCTTTTCTGTCACTACTCCAGGTACAATCCCTCAGTAAACCCTCAGTAAATCGTCTCATTCCACGCACCAGCAGATCACGCTAAGTATCACCTTTTCTCTCATCAGCCATCGTCTTTCTCTTGTCTACATTTACTTTCAAAGCACAACGATTACAGGCATCGACAATACTCTGCGTAGGTCTTTCTGTCTTCTGTTCAATTTCCCCATGATACCATTACTTTACGCCATTCTACTTTTTCCACTCATTTTCCGACGGTAAAACACACACACACACACACACACACACACACACACACACACACACACACAGCGACTGATTCTCCACCTGGACCAAGATCCAACCACATCCATCCCTCCCTCTCCCCCCCAGCCTCACACACACACTACAGCAATAATTCAGTTCTTCATTCCACAGTTCTCGCCTCCTTTCCTCCCGCCCTCCCTCGTGCATTTTCTGGTCGTGGTGAAATATGAGAAGATTTATCGTTCCTCGGGTCACCACACTCGGACACCGTGACCTTTGTGTGGCCCGGGAAAAGCTGCGATGGTTGATGTTCTTAATGTTTACTGTGTGTGTGTGTGTGTGTGTGTGT
>JAGKTI010037457.1:0-10889 GCA_018397915.1 Birgus latro | reverse complement strand
CTCTCTCTCTCTCTCTCTCTCTCTCTCTCTCTCTCTCTCTCTCTCCAAATCCTTAGTGCCTTAATAATGAACAGCGTTTTGTCATAGAAATCTACGTAACATCTACTCCGTAGCGATTTAATTTCCCTATTCTGTCTGTAAATCATCCAGTCCCTTAGGCCTAATCAGAGTCCGTATTTTCGTCGATTAAGCAAGCTCCCTAATACCTCTTCCTAAGCGATTTATTTTGCTTATTACAGCTTGCTATCCTCTTCTGTGTTATCTAAATCATTCTGTTACCACCATACTTTTCATAAACAACGTATAAAATTATGTTAACTGACCGTACTCAAATAAATCGCTAAGGAGGAGGTGCTACGGGTCCAGGAGTGAAAGGGCCACACATTTAAAGCAAGAATGAACAATCCGTCATTTTGTGAGCATTAAAATCCAACCTTCCCTCGGATCTAAACCCCAATGGAGCGCCTTATCCCACTGAACGACCAAAGTCCATTAAAGTCACTGCAATCCAACGTAGTAAATGATCTGAGCCACAATAAATCTATTGACTTGTTACTCCGTGTAATCGCATAAAGGTAGCACTACATGAAGTGAGTGGATGGTTGGTATAATTTACAGAATAAATTGCTGAGGAAGCAGTGTTATGAAGCCTTCTAAGTCCCCCCTCCAGCTTTGAAAGATTATCCGAGCCAGTACAAATGTTTCCGTATGTTTGAATGTATCTATGAATTATGTAAGAGAGAATACTTGTACTCTATGGGTGTTTATTTTTTAGTGACATACAAGACCATTATTATTAAGTTATTTTGTACTTTTGCTCATCATGTAAATAAACTTTTAACATTAATATTGAGTTTATCGTAACCTTTTGTTGTTTTTTCTTTTTTAGGGGAGGAGGAGGAAGGATTAATTAATTGAAATACTTATTGTTGTGAAGATATACAAGGTACATATACAACAAAAGGTGATGGGTCTTGCCACACACCTTCTTCAGCAAATACCGCTACGTACAGTCAGTGGTTATAAATTCGCGGATGTAACCACACGCCCTTTAGCAAATATTAGCTATAGTATATGCTGTAAAATGTAAAGGAATTTATGAGATTTATTACCTACAGGAGAAAGAAGTAGCACCAGAGCAGTATACTGTAGAAGCACAGCACAGTTACACTTGTCACAGCGTAGGATGATGGCATCGCACCGCCTTATCAGTGGATCGTATCGGGTCCGTGAGTGATGGCCAAACACTCGCCAACACGACACCTCTCTCTCTCTCTGTCTCTCTCTCTACTATTAGTTATTTATTTTATACATGTCCTTCGCTAGTGCACACTAGTGTTGTCTCTTACATTGGCTTGAGTAGTATAATTGTTAGCGTCTATGGCTAGGCTGTGAAAGACGAAGTCAATGATGTGAATATACAAGCGAAATCTACAGTACTGAGTAATGTAATTAATGTTGCCGATTAATGTAAGATAAATTGAAGAATATCAACTACTTGTATGTGTAACTATACATGTAATGAATATAGTGCTTTCTAGAACTTAGGTACAAATTCATTGATTAACCATGAGATTTGTTCAGACAGCGTCATAAGCTGTGGGTTTCTATACCTCGCAGTATGACATTCCATTATATAGTGATGCTGCAGTGTGTGTGCTGCTGGTGCCCAACAAACTGAACATGGTACGGGGTCATCTCTGGTGAATTCCCAGCAATATTTATAATCAGGTCTCACTCTAATAACAGCGTCGTAAAGTCCATCTCTTTGGTCATATGTTCCCTGAGTATACTAAGACACGTTCACATAGTGAAGCGAACTAGTACTGCCATTTGCTGTGCCTCTATGAAGCTGTATAGTAATATCATGACTACCAAGAAAGCTGATCTTACTTTTGACAGAAGTATAGGTATATTCAGCGTTAATATTAGGAGAGTTCTAAAGCCGAGCTTTATGACCTAAATCGTCAGCCTTTTCATTGAAGCGTAACCCAGCGCGGGAAGGAATCCATGTGAGCTGGACTTTATGAGTTGTGCTTTCAGTACACCAGATGGTTGATAGACATTTATATTGACTATACCACAATATGTGGGCGTACTAGACAATAATTCATATAGAGCTCCCTGACTGATCAACAAAAAATAAACATCCTTAGATAAAGATATTACACAACCAAGTCCCTCTTCTACTGAATATAGTTCTGCTCTTGTAGAAGAAAGTCAGGGAGTCATGAAATTACAGTGTCTATGTACAGTGTGGTAGATTCATAATCCCTAATGAACATCCCTCACCCAGACTTGGTGCCATCTACAGACCCGTCACAGTATATGTGTACAGTCTGGTGACGACCTATTGTCTCCAACTTTTCCATGAAGAGGGATTTAAGTTCACAAGCCAGCCAGTGATCCTTGGCTTTGGAGAATTTCTCTATGTCCACAGTCACTCTACGAAGACTGCATGTGGCCCGACCTTGTGTTTGTATTAAATTAATATAAGGAGTAGGTATATTAAAATTGCTCAAGAGTTTGTACATACAACTGAGACACGTGTTTGGAGGTGAACGAGTACTGGTATGAAAGTACATCAAGGCGTGTCTTGGTTGTTCAGATCCGTAATTAATCACCCTGATTATTATAGGTGACGCAACTTCTTGCAGTCTAGTTATATATGATACTTGGTAGTTCTAGTTCAGCCAGCATTACCCTTCATTTTTGTTGTCTTGGGACAACCTAGGACAATCCTCAGAGCCTCATTTTGCACAATTTCCAATTTCTTGCGGTGTTTCCGACTATACTGTACCAGGACAGGGGCTGCGTAATCTATCAAAGATCTAACAGTACTAATGTGCTTCCATCTGAGAACTGGGATGCCAACTTTTCCCCGCTAGCCAAGACTCGCAATGGTGCAAGTCTAGCGAGACAAAGATTACAAACGTAGCCTAATCAATGCATTCTGGGCTTTTATGATACTAAAGTTGACCCAAATGTATTTGTAGAAACTAACTCGTTCTAGTTCAGCAGAATTATATAAGTTTGCATTTGTTATCCAGTCCCAGAAATTTGGTTTCCGATTCATTAATGACGAGTCCCAAATACTCACACAGGTTCTCCAGGTGTTGCAGGGCTTTACAAAAAAATGGAAGGGGATTCGCACTGGAGTAAGATGTCATCAGCATTTATAAATACATCCGCACCTGGAGGGCAATTGTGGCGTGCTGTTTTGTTCATTAGTGTACTGAAGAGCTGAGCTCTAAGAATACCGCCGGGGGGAGGGAGAGGGGAGGGATAAAGAAATGCTGTGGAGTAAATGACGGTTATATTCAACCTCTCCAGTTCCAAAACTCTCTTCAGAATCTTATATACTCGTTTCGGGAGTAGTCGTAAAGTCTAGACTAGAACAAACGTAATCATACTGAAAGGATTGACATGGGAATATCCAGTTATATCACAAGTTTATCAAGTCTAAACTACCTTTGTTTTAACACTCTTTTGTATTAATTATGTACAAACCACTCTTAATAATGGGTTAGTTTTCTCATCATTGATTAGGGTTGACTTTTCCGGATCCAGAATCTGTAATACGATCCGGATCGGTCCCAAAAGTTAATCGACTGTTCCCTGGGAAATGGGCTATCTGCCCACCACATTTAGTCCAAATCTCTCTGTTAGTTTTTGAGTAATCTTGCTAACAGACAGACAAACAAACAAACAGGGGTAAAAACATACTCTCCTTGTCGGAGAGAACCAGGGAAGACCCATAAGTGTGAAGGAAGATGTTGGTACCGTAATATTGAGTTATCCATTAATGTAATAAGAAAAAACGAAAGCATAAACGTTTTCTTTGACATTTTTCTTGTCCACTGTTATATTTAGGAACAGTAGTTAGTGGTTCGAATCCCACAATGAAAACAATAGTAACACTGCTTTATGGCCACATAAATGAGTTTCGTATACTGAATTTTGGAAGAATTAGACTCAATTGCCTTGAATCAGGTGACATAGTGGTGTGTAAATGAGTGACGATGGGTATACATGGGAGGAGGAGTGGGTGTAGGTGGGTGCGACTGCGGGCAAAATCCATATTATATAGACTGACTGCGGTGCGCGTTAGCACTGACCTCTGTAGTATGGACTGGAGTGGCTTTCTCATGGGTAGCACCACATAGTTTGTGTAACCGCCGCCAGGGGCCCATGGCGGCGGTGATGTTGTTTATCTACACCACCGATGCCGACGTCTTTTGAAATCGGCCGGTGAATTCGGAAAATATAGTGCCATGGCCCACTGCTTAGCTTATGTAAGCAACAGCGAAACGGAAACAGCAAGCTAAGAACAGTGGATCCAATTGCATTACCATTGTGGAGGCGACGAGTGGAGGGGTTTCAATATGGCGGCCAAGGCTTCACGCTCGCTGCGGAGATAGCCTCTCCATATTGCAGAGCTCAGTGGTTGGAAGGTTGAGGCGAGACCACCGAGAGAGAAGGGCTGGTAGTATTAAACTACCTCTTCCCACGAGCAAGCTCTTCGTCGCTCCAGCCATAGTTTTAAAGCAAAGAGGTTCCTCGTACGGCCTGCGAAGAGGTCCGTCGGGAGTATCACCCGCCTCTTTCCAAAATCGTATCTTTGTTTATACTGATACCATATTCATGTAACTAGTTAGTACCGTAACATTCACGAAATGTATTTTCAATTTTTAAAAATGTTTCTTTTCTTTTGTGTGATACTATACCTAATCTATGTCTAACATAGCAGAAAAACCAAACATAACCGCTAAACCCTAGCGGTTTAAGCTGAACTGTAGCTTTATTAACCTAACCTAACCTAAACTGACCTGACCTAACCTACTTCTAACCTAACTGAACCATCAAACAAAACAGCTAAATTCTAGCTTCCGGTGGTTAGGATTACGGAAGTCGCCGCTAAATTCTAACTGACGTAATACTAATCACAGCCTTACCTTTCTGAAGACAGTAATGAAAAGTGGGATGGTGTACAAATCTGTTAGGTAACCTGACCTAACTTAACCTATTTCTAACCTAACTGAACCACCAAACAGCTAAATTCTACCTGCCGTAATCCTAACCACCGTTGGGACCCCTCTCAAGTATTAAAGTATCAAGTATTAAAACTATTTCCTACCATTGGACTGATTCGGAGACGTTATTTATCTGATTTAGCATATCATTTTCGCAATATATCATACGAGAGAGTAAACATAAATTACGGCAAACATGTGTTCCTCCGGCGTACCAATCTCACGATTTCTCTCCCAGGGAGCACCTCCGCAGCATACCAACCCCTCCGTAGTCTCCTTCTGGGGAGAGGCTGTTCGGCTGGGGTTTAAAGGTATCAATCTGGGAGAGGTCCTTTCACAAGTATGCTTCGTGAGAAAGGGAAGAGGTTTTCTCCTGGCGCCACAACTAGACAAGGCTGGAGTCAGGCTTATTGGCATCGGCCTGGAGGAGTTAGGGGTCCAGGATTTCATCGATGGAAAGTTCTTTGAAGGGGGTGAGTAGAATACTGAATTCTGTCTGTATTATACAGGTCTTCCTCTGTGTTCGTGGGAGTTAGGGGACACAGGCCCCTGCGAATGAGAGGGATCCTCAAATTACCCCTGTAAACCCCTAAAAACCATGTTAGGGACCTGAAACTAGCATAAAACATCACAAACATATACTGCACTACTGTATACAATACAGTACTTTAATAATGAAGTGGTATGGTTATCAGAATTTAGGGTAATTTTGTTGCTGATGACTGACAGACTCCAGCGGCAGTGTGCACAAAGACCTAAAAAACAAATTCTTGGACCTGAAAACAGCATAAAATATCACAAAATATGCACGGAACCACTGTTTAAAAACTGTATTAACAAAATAGTTTTTAATGGGTATGGTTATAAGAAGTTAGGATAAACTGTAGCTGGCGACTTCCCAGAGAAACTCGCGAATAACGATCCTGCAAATGTGGAGGAGACCTGTATGTTGCTAACTTCCTTAATCCCATAAGGAAGCTACAAATGAATTGTCTACATGTCACCCTTTCCTCTGCCATCAGGCTGCCCTCAGTCTAACTCATCTATCTATCTATTGCCGTAAGGGGTGGCCACAAGCAAATCACCTCCATGTAGTCCTGTCCCCTGCCATTTCATTGCCCTGCTCCCAGCTCACACTTCCCTCTCTCATATACCTCTCCACTCCATCCTTCCATCTCATCCTTGGCCTCTCCCTCCACCTCACTCACATACACTATTCTTGTCAGGCTCTCACTCTCCATCCTCTCTACATGGTCAAACATCTTACTCATCATCCCTCAAATATACTTATTTACTGTAAGGAATTCATTAATGGGAAGTTCTCTGTGGGTGGTGAGCTACTGCTGGGAGACTGTATTTTGTTTTGTTTTTTAACATTCGTAACTACTTTGCTTCATTACCTTTTAATTATAAGCAAGTAGGTTTTCTGTTCCGTATCAAGATTTGTATAGCACAAACCAATGTAATTTTCTGACCCATTCATAAAACATAAGTTCTTTTGGGGAGAATGTGGGTTTTTATTATCGTGATAGATGCAAGTTTACATTTTATTGATCCAGCAGGAATTACAGTAGGCGCGGAAAGTATTGACGTTTTTTTGCCGACGTCAATCTTCTTCGCGTTAAGTGCAGTAGGGTCAGTACTACCCTCCTCTGTGATGCGAAATGAGCCGACGCTTTTTCAACGGGAGCTGGCAACCCTGCTTGATAGGTTTGGCACCACAGGAGTAGGCTCAGTAATGTTTGGGCAGCCACAGGAGGAGGATTGTCTCTGTGTGTGATGCACCACGAGGGCATGTTTTGACTCAAATAACACAGTTATTTGGTTACCTACCACATTCTCATCATGCCTAAAGTAACCACAAGCACTAACAAACGTGTGGAAGTGATTACTTTATACAAAGCTGACCACAAACTCCCATTTATTGCAAATCAGATGGTGTTAGACTGAGGACAGTGCAGAGACTGGTGAAGCAGTTCAAGGACAGTGGGGAGGCCATTCCTCCCACTCCACTTCCCAAGCCTGGGAGACCTCGTAAGACAACCTTCAGGACCCGTCAGCTGATCTCAAGGCAAGTTAGCAAGGATCCAAGGCTAACAGCACGGGATTTAAAAGAAAAGAACCCACAGTTGCTGGCAGATGTGTCTGTCAGAAGTGTGCAGCAGCTGTTGCATGATGATCTGGGCTACAGGAGTCTTTGTGCTTGTAAAAAACCACTGCTAACTGCACTTCAGAAGAAAAAGAGAGTAAATTTTTGTAAGAAATATCTTGCCTGGAGTGAGGAGCAATGGAAAACTGTGCTTTGGAGTGATGAGTCAACATTTACTGTCACTGGTACCCCTTCATCACGAGTGTACCGCAAACCAGGCAGTGACCCCCTGGATCCTAAGTACACTTCCAAGTTTGTTAAATACCCAGCCTCACTCATGGCTTGGGGCTGCTTTACATATTATGGTGTTGATAGGTTGGTAATTCTACCTGCAAATGAAAAAGTGAACCAGAACAATTATTTGGAGCTCTTATGTGATGTTTTAAGTGACTCTTTTGATAAAACCAAGGCAAGAGTATTTATGCAAGATTCTGCCCCTGCACATGTTGCAAAGTGAGTGAAACTGGCTAACAGACTGTGAGGTTCCCTTTATTCGAGATTGGCCCGGAAACAGCCCAGATATCAATCCCATTGAGAATTTATGGGCGCACATGAAGTGGCAGCCGCGTAGTATGGACACATCATCTTTGCCTAAACTTGAGGCTGCAGCTATGGAGCAGTTTTAGTCCGTCTGTTCTGCAAAACTACGCCATCAGTCTCCCCAGACGCCTTAAGAAGATAATAAAGGTGAAGGGGAATGCCAGTAAATACTAAATTCAATGGTGAGTGTTAATTTATTTGTTTCTCCTTGCTAACCTCAAGAATGTTTTCTTTTTTTAAGATGGCGTCAACACTTTCCGCGCCTACTGTATATTGTGTAAATAAACAGGACAGTAAGAGACTAACGAGGAGAGTGTATGCGAGTGAGATGGAGTGGGGGAGAGAGAGGAGGAGGCCAAGGATGAGATGGAGGGATGGAGTGGAAAGGTATATGAGAGAGGCAGCTATGAGCTTGGAGCAAGGCAGTGAAATGGCATTGGACAGGACGACATGGAGGCGATTTGTTTTTAGTCACCCCTCACGGGATTGAGGCGTCTGGCAATAGATAGATAGTTAGATAATATACTTCAGACTTGCCTGAGTTGGTGTGACCTGTAGATATGTTTTTTTTTTTTTTAAACTGCCATTAGAAGTTTTTATTTTGATGAGTTTGCAAAAAGTTATTGATGGAAAATGTATTATCCAGCTATGAGTGCTTTAATAGATTTGCACCTGTTCATTACTGTTTGAAATTAAATGTGGCTTGCTGAGTAATCTTTTGCTGTATGTAAAAGGATCATGTTTGGTATAACTGTTGCTGAGAAGAGGGAGAGGTGTTCTCAGTCTGATGCCAGCACTGGTGGCTAAAGTGGCCAGGGATGCAATACGCACCGTAATGTACTGGTATTATACTTCTGTAGCACCTAAGTTGATATTAAGACTTCCCCTTGATATATGTATTTGCTTTTAATTCTGCTGCAACATAAATGTATTTAACTTTGTGTAGACCTCATGTAACAAAAGGGTTTGAAATGACCTTTCAGCCTGATAGCCATCGATACATTCTTTCATCATCCTGCACAGTATTGCCCCGTAAGGAGCATAGGGGCCTTGGGCTAGGCTACGTAGTTGAAACATTTACAGCAAGGCAAGAATGACCAGTTGCTCACTCCTTGACATTATATGAGTAATGAACCCCAACCAGTCTTGAGAATCGGATTCTTTTAAGCCACATCCAAGTGGAGTGCCTTAACCACCAGGCATCTAAAGCTTGTATGAAAGTAATGGGACTGCTGAAAGCCCACCCTTGATCTCCTTGCATTTGTAAGAAAGCTGAGCTTTTTTAAATTATTAATTGTGGTACTGACTGTGTTATATGGGGCTGAAACATGGAATATGGGTGTAGCAGAGAGGAAAAGATTGAATGTAATGGAGATGAGGTGTCAGGAGTATGTGTGGAGTGACGCGTATGGATCGAGTGAGAAATGATGAAGTGCGAAGGAGAACTGGAATTGTTCAGATGGCTGATCGAGTTGAGCAGAGGGTGTTGCGATGGTTTGGGCATGTGGAGAGAATGGATAATGAGCGATTGGTGAAAAAGATAACTAGATCTGATGTAAGAGGTGTAAGGCTGAGAGGAAGACCATGAATAGGATGGATGGACAGTGTGAAGAGAGTGTTGGATGCGAGAGGGTTGTCTGTTGAGCAAGGAAGAGTGGCTGTGTGTGACAGAAATGAATGGAGAGAAATTGTGAATGAATAAATGATGACGCAGCCCTGAGGGGATATTCTCCCGCATTTTGTCTAATCAGGTCAGGTGCGGGTAAGGGGATGGGTCCATTATGATGCGGCAGGGGTAAACCAGCTTTGCTTTCGGGCCTTGCTGCAGATGTCACTGGCTGCACTGCGCAGTTGACCCTCGTGTGGTGTGGTGCGGTGAGGATCTGTCGCTTCTCCCCACTGGGGCTAAGATGCAAATGAGTGTGTCTGAGTAGATAAGTAAAGTGGGAGTGTGTCGACCTGTCTTGGCTGCCTCCCTTTTTCTTGGGGGAAGCAGCCTAGGTATATAGATAGATAGATTAATTTTACTGCTAGGTAATTTTATTGAGCCTAGGAATGATGTCATGAAGTGAAAGGATTACTATTGAGGACTAACATTATTTCATAAAATGTTGACTTATGCATTGTGATCATTAATTTTGTACCATACTCACATATTTATTTGGCCTTACTCTTGAATTTGTAGACTTTTTATCCCCTCCTCCTCCTCCTCAGTTTATTTTGACATGTATCACATTAGTACTCGTGTTTTTGTTATTTATGCAAATACAGTACAGTATGTTAGCATTACAAAAATATAAATTATGCAAGTTCTAATATGCAAAAATAAACACAAAATAAGGGTTGCTTGAAAGTTGTGTCAAGAAGAATATTTGTTATTTGGTACAGTAGTGTGACTGTCATTTACCCATCATTCACCAGCATACTGTACATTGACTCCATTTTTCTCACCGTTTTTCAGCATAACATACTGTATGCAGCAAGACCTCACTATAACGGACTAATTGGGGCCCTAACCATTCCGAAAAATGCGAAATTCCGATAAAAGTGACATCCGGACTTTCCCCTGCTAATCCAGACTTTTTCTGATGTATCAGACATTAGTCTGTATTGCACCAATGGTTTTTAAACTGTTTTCACTACCATTGCAGTACTGTACTGTGTTATACCTTCACTACATTAATCAAATTGTATAATAAGTTACAAGAGGATGGAATAAAGGCTGAATATAAAAGGGAAGTGGAGGAGCGATTGGGGAAATATAGATTGGAGCAGATGGGGGACGTGGAAGGTGTGTGCAAGGTGTGAGGTGGTGTGTGGGGTGAAGAGAAGACGAAAGGGAATTCAGGGAACAGCATGGTGGACTGAAGAGGTGAGAGAGGCTGTGGCACAAAAGAAGAAAGCATATAATGAGTGGATGAGGAACAGGGGTGTCGAAGAACCTGAGAGACGGACGAGAGAGTTATATGTAGTGAGGAGGAGAGAGGTGAAAATATTAGTAAGAGAGAGTAAGAAGAGAGAGGATAAGGAATTTGGAAGGAATTTGAGTGCAAAGTGGAGGGAATGTAAGAAAATGTTCTGGAGGGAGGTAAAGAGACCAAGACAGGGTGCCAATGAAGCCAGTGGGGGTGTGAAAGATAAAAATGGTAGATTACTAGTGGAGAAGG
>JAGKTI010037456.1:0-10889 GCA_018397915.1 Birgus latro | reverse complement strand
GTGTTGAATTTCATTTGCCATTTTTCTGCCCAGCTTGTTAAAGTATTAAGGTCATTTTGTAACTGTTGCCACTGGAATTTTGAAGTCACTTGACTGGTTATTTTAGTATCATCTGCAAATTTGGATATTTTACAATTTAGGCCCTTGTCAATATCGTTTATATACATAATAAAAAGTATCGGTCCAAGTACTGAGCCTTGGGGAACGCCGCTAATCACATTACGCCATTTACATTCCTTTCCGTTTATCACAACTAGCTGTTTTCGGTCTGAAAGCCAGTCTTGTAACCATTTCTGCGTATTTCCTTTTATACCGTGTGCTTCTATTTTGCTCATGAGACGCTTGTGGGGGACAGTGTCAAATGCTTTCTGAAAGTTAAGGTAAATTATATCTACTGCTCTTGAGTCATCATATGATTTGTAAACATCATGGAAGAAGTCCAGTAAGTTAGTTAAGCATGAATGACGTTGTCTGAATCCATGCTGTGAGTCTTTAATTATATTATTTACTTCTAAATAGTTAACTATTTTATCTCTTATGATTTTTTCCATTAAGTTGCACACTATTGATGTTAAGCTAATTGATCTGTAATTTCCTGGGTGCGACTTATTTCCTTTTTTGAAAATTGGTGTTATATTTGCTAGTTTCCATTCGCAAGGAACTTTCCCGGTACTTAATGATTTATTGAATATGACAAAGAGTGGCAGCAGTAACTCATTCTTTGCTTCTTTGAGAATTTTCGGTGATATTTCATCAGGGCCAGGGGTTTTGTTTATGTTCGTACTATTTATGGCTGCAAGGATATCGCTATGATGGATAGTATTGTTGCTAAGGACTGTGCTATTTGCTTGGTTTGTGGGTACCATTTGTTTTCTGGTGGTGTTTTCTACCGTAAAAACAGACGCAAAGTACTCATTTAGAATGTTTGCCATTTCAACCTCATTTTCTGTCTGTTTATCATTATTCATTTCTAGAGGGCCTATAGATGTAGTCATTACCTTTTTCTTTCTAATGTAACTAAAACTCTTTAGGGTTTGATTTGCATGTATTAGCAATGTGGATCTCCAGTGCTCTTTTGCTCTGTTTGATAAGTCTTTTCGATGTGCGGCGTAGGTTTTCGTACTGTAATTTATCATCATTATTTTGTGCAGTTTTATATTTATGGTATGCCTGTTTTTTGGCTATTAAGTTAGTTTTAATTTCACTGGACCACCACTTTGGTTTACTATTACCAGCTGGACGCCTGTTACGTAGTGGCACACATGACTTTACTGCTTCATTAATTTTTTGGGTGAATATTTCCCATGCCTGGTTTATGTCATCTGTTTCAGACATTTGATTCCAGTCTGTAGATGCAAATAACGCTCTGAGTCTTGTGAAATCTGCTCTGCGATAGTCTGGGACCTTTTCTTTGCTTTCTGTTTCTTTCACTTTTTCAGAAGTAATATTAAACTGTATAATTCGATGATCACTGGAACTAAACTCGGGTCCAATTTCAACGTTGTTGACTAGGTTATTATTTGTAGTTAAGATGATGTCTAGGATATTGTTACCTCTCGTTGGGTATTCTACGTGTTGGGAAAGGGCGCTCTCTTGAAGATTCATGTAAAGCTCTTGTCCTGAGTGCGCAATTAGCTGTTCACCCCACTTTGTTACCGGTAGATTAGTCTCCAAAAATTACACTGTCCTCTTCACAACAAATTTCCGCAATTTGATCATAAAGTTTGTCATCTGTGTCCGCTGACTGTGCTGGGGGGCGATAGATGAGACATATATTCATTTTGTGCGATTTAATACTCAGCTGAACGTAACTAGCATCTATGTTGGTAATACTGGGCTTGGATAGCATAAGGGGGTGCAGACTAGTTTTCACGTATATTAAAACACCGCCACCTGCTCGGTGAGGTCGCTCACAGCTGATTAATATTGTACCCTGTTAATGAGTATTCTGCTAAAAAGTCACGGTCAGATGTGTTAATCCAGGACTCTGTGATGCCAACAATGTCATAATTTTCTAGGTAAATAAGAGAGTCTAAATCCTCAAACATGTTGCGCAGACTACGTGCGTTAACATAGCAGACTCTAATTCCGTCTCAAACAGTTGATGAACTGACTTCGCGGGTATTTACCTTGAGGTTACTGCTCCTGGACGTTCCGCGTTTTTTGATCTAAAGAGGGCAACTTTATCATGTAAAAGTCTGCCTAGCCGTGCCGCTCCTACCGAGTTCAAATGGAGACCATCTTCCTGGAAAAGTGTATGTTGCTCATAAAACTGGTCCCACAGATTAACAATGTCGACTCCTCCTTATGTGCAGAGAGATTTGAGACGGTTATTTGTGCTGAAGGCCTTATCATAAAAACTATTCTCTGCCTTGATCCTTGGTAGTATGCCGGATATTATTACATTCGTGGACTTAGTTTTATATTGCTTGATCATCTCGTGATACTTTGCGAGTAATTCCTCCGATCTATTGCGCTTCAGATCGTTCGTACCAACATGGATGACGTACAGAGTTTTATCATTTGTGTCTTTTGTGATCTCATTGCAGGCTTCTGTAATGCCACACAGTCCACCTCCCGAGAAACAGTACCTCTTTCTACTACTAGAGGCGCGTCCACAAAATTCCTCTAGCTGACCGCGTACAATAGAGTCCCCAATAAGCCTTGTTTCTTCTGACTCATCAACTGCTTCGGCAAGGATTTGGAATCGATTGTACTTAGTTATAGGGAGGTGCTTCCTCGTACCTTATACGGGTTTTGCGCCATTTCTTATCATGGTAAAGGGGATTTCGTTTGGCAAGGGAAGTACGGAATCTTTGGGTGAGGAAGATACACTATCATTTGTATCTGCCTAATGGGCAGGGGCTGGTTCGGGCTCGGTATGTACACGTCTTCCATCTTGAGCATTGTCAGGAACTCCTACGTTTGCCGCTACGAACTCTTTCAGTACCTCAAATTCTGTCGAGTTCATTGTAATTTTTCCTTGATTCAGCTAAACCATTTTCTAGATCTCTTCTCAAGATGCATAATTTGCACATATGTGCCGAAAAGTAAT
This sequence comes from Birgus latro, assembly GCA_018397915.1. Classification (NCBI taxonomy): domain Eukaryota; kingdom Metazoa; phylum Arthropoda; class Malacostraca; order Decapoda; family Coenobitidae; genus Birgus; species Birgus latro. The sequence goes on along the minus strand of JAGKTI010037456.1, from coordinate 7,834 downwards.
CCGAAAAGTACTGAGGCGCAAAACGACCAGTACATTCCTGGCAGACCTTCAGTGTAGATGGCATTTTGCAGCAATATTTCCAAAGTATCACAAAAAATATAAAATAATATACAACTGACTAAGGATGTTGTTACAAATGGATAATTTTCTCTATAAATGAAATATTGAATTTCTAGGGAGAGTCACTTACTTTCTATGTACTATCTTCCTTTTACCAGTGTAAAAAGAATAGAAAATCTACTTGCTATACCACAGTCCAAGTAACCGTGAGTGCCTTTACCAGTGTAAACAGAATAGGAAATCTACTTGCTATGGTACAACCTAACTTTCCATGAATTCCTATACCTGTATAAAAATGGAAGATCTAATCTACTTACTATGGTATAATCTAACTTACCATGAATTGTAGAAATACACCATAAACTGATTTACTGGGACAAAAAAATAAGTAAATAAATAAATAAAAATATAAAATAAATAACAGTAGAATGGAGGGAAAAATCAAAATATAACCTAGCTTCACTCAGTGAACAAGTGTTTGTCGTGTATACACTATTTCACTGGTGTACCACCAAACACAGTTGTTGCTCTATACAAAAGACACAGCCGGTAGCAGGAAAACACAAGTCCAAAGAGAGCTGGTTGGTGAATACACTTTCAATACACTAATATCACTTTCTAGTGAGAAAAGATAATCTACCTGCTATGATATCGTTCTAACTGACCTTGACCAGCTGGAAAAAATAATCTGTAATATGACTGAGATAAAAATAAATGCGGGAAAACGATTCAGAGGGTGGGAGAGAATGTAAACAAAGGGACAATCGAGGAGGAAGAGGAGGAGGAGGAGGAGGGAGAGAATGAGGTGGGGAGGTAGGAGGAGGATGGGAAGGAAGAGGAGGAAGAAAAAGAAGAAGACAAGGAGGAGGAGGAGGAGGAGGAGGAAGAGGAGGAGGAGAAGATGATGCTCTTACAGTATTTTCAGTAGGACAAAAACTGTAACTCAAGAGAATACTCGTAATGAATCACTTTGCCTAAGTAACATAAAGTCGAAGGAAGGGGGGAATGGGCGAGAGTTGTGTGGGGTGTGTGTCATTACCAAGTACTGAGATCAATAGGCCACTCATAAGAAATACAATGTACACGTGTATTTTCCTCCGTGTGTGTGTGTGTGTGTGTGTGTGTTCTCAGCATATGAAAGTGTACGCTCGTGATATATGGTTTCTGGTAATACATAGAACTACCTATCAAATATTAACAAGCATTTTAACATGCCTTTGATTTGACTCAGTGATTTTCTGAAGGTGTAAAGAAGTACGCTGTCGAGAATGAAGAGGATCCTTCAGTAAGCAAGGAAAATATGATTACATATGGGATAGGTTAGTTTAGGATGAGTTTGGTTCGATTAGCATAAAATAGATTAGGGTGGGGGAGGGTAGGTTAGGTTAGGTTAGGGTAGGGTAGGGTTGGTGAGGTAGGGTGGAGTAGGTTAGGTCAGGTTAGGTTAGGTTAGGTTAGGTTAGGGTAGGGTAGGGTAGGGTAGGGTAGGGTAGGGTAAGGTAGTGTGGAGTAGGTTAGGTCAGCTTAGGTTAGGTTAGGTTAGGTTAGGATAAATAAGGTTGGAGTTGCAACAGTTTCATCATCATCATCATCATCATCACCACCACTTAATCCCGTGTTGTCCCATGAGGAACGTAGGAGCCCAGTGTTAGGCAAGTTTGTCCTGATTTTTAAGATGAGAGTGACCAGCCTCACACATCCCTGTGTGGCAATACGTGAGCAATAAACCCCAACCACCACTTGAAAACCTGCACAGGCTCAATCCGATTGGGGAGCCTTAATTACCCACTAAACCAGCAGGCGCCATACTTTGGTTATATGGTTACCACCCAGCGTAGTAAATGGCTTCCTGGTGTCCAGGAAACCATTTGGCTTGTCAAGATGGAAGATGAAAGACAAAGGAAAGAAAGACAGAAGAGAAGTGTAAAGTCGCCCATAGGGAGAAGAAAGAGGAAAGAATGAAGGAAAGACAGGAGAAAGATGGAAAAGAGGAAAGGGCAGACACTCAAAGCAGCACAACATCGAGTGAGTGGATGGTGATCACCCCCACCTACCTCAAAATAATAATAATGATAATAATAATAATAATAATAATAATGGGTTTAGATGGTAATTTAATGCTTTGTTAAAACTGCAAGGGGAACAGTTTGCAGTGATCCATACTCAAGTCGGTTAAGGTGCGTCCACACGTGCCCTCAGACATACAGTATGTTGACAACACAGCTGGCAACATGTTTGGGTACATCTTTGAAGCAGTATTTGGACAGATATTTGCAAACATGTTTCAGTGCAGCTTCGAACACTGGCAGCAAAGGTGATGGGATAAGTGTGTCCATACGAGGCAGCTGAGACTTCATCATGATGTTACCAACATGTTCTGGACGTTGCTATTCCCAACATGTTTGCAGCGTGTTTGTTATTGTGTTGCATACATGTTGCCAGCACTTGCTCGAGCACACGCGTGGACCTGCCCTAAGGAAGCTCCCTAACACCTCTTCCCTTGCGATATATTTTTAGATATTGCAGGTTAATATCTATCTAACGGTTATGTATGTAAAGTAAGGCTCTATTGGAAGATATTTACATAACAGAAGTGTAATAAGCAAAACCGGTAAGGAAAAAGTGTTAGGGAGCCTCCTTAACCGACGACACATGCTGTGTCGTAAATCTAACTATACTCCTGTTACTAACTTGGCCTAAAATTGACGATTCTCCATCTTGAAGGCTCAGTTGTAGCAATAGACTGATACTAGAATATGAAGCTAGTCACGAAGAAGTGCTATGACAAGGGTGAAGAACCAGTGTCACATCTTTTTCTGCCACTGAGCTACGTGAAATAAGCTGGAAGAGGACGAAAATCTGGGTCAAGGTAGATTGAAACGAGTATAGCCACGAAGAAGTGCTATGACAAGGGTGTAGAGCCATAGTGATGTCTTTTTTCTGCCACTGAGCTACGTGAAATAAGCTGGAAATTGACGAAAACCTGGGCCAAGTTAAGGTGAAAGAACTAGTACAATTTTCGTTTAGTGATAATTCTTGAGTGAGATTTCCCTCAGTCAAAACGTAGGGAAAATAGGGAGAACAGAAACAAATGTTCACCTATACTCTTCTCACTCTAACCTGGGCTAAAACTGCCATCTGCCCGTCTTGAATAGCGAGCTGTAGCAGAAAATTAAGACTAGAATACCATCCTAGTCACGAAGAAGTGCTATGTAAAGGAGGTCGAGCCGGAGTATTGTCTTTCTGGCATTCCTCTACGTGAATTAAGCAAAAGGATGAAAATCTGAACCAAGTTAGAGCGAGAGGACTATAGGATTCTACTGCGTTTTCTTTACAGTTAGGGCATTTTGATCACTTTGTTTTTTGACGAATTAGTTGGGACAGAATCCTAAATGACCAGAATAACATTCCAAGCCAGCAGAGGGCAGAGAAAAGCAGAAATGAAACAGTATTATGCAGTAGAGAGAGAGAGAGAGAATGATGAGTGACAGAAGACAGTAATAACACATCCCTCTCTGTTCTAAGTAATCATTCCTCACCTTCGCCTACACCCCCACAGTCATAAACACGAGAAACCCATATCAAGTGCTCTCTCTCTCTCTCTCTCTCTCTCTCTCTCTCTCTCTCTCTCTCTCTCATACAACAATATCCCCACCAGTTTACGGCCATGCTCTACTGCCCTGTCCATCGCTCCTATTGTATCATCTTTTATGTCATGCACCTAACACACCCACGAGGTCCATTTCGTCCCCTTAATTCCTTGTTCTTGCTTTGTCTTGTACTCAGAGAGGAGGCAATGATCTTTACTCCCTGTTTTATGTATGTTTTTTATAGTGTAGGGGTGTGGTGTGTGTGTGTGTGTGTGTGTGCGTGTGCAAGATTGTATGTACTTTAATCTCTCTCCCTCTCATACACACATACACACAAACACACACACACACACACACACACACATACACACAAACACACAAACACACACACACACACACACACATACACACACACGTCGAAAATCCTCTCATCCTGAATGAAATCATCAGATCTTAATACTGAAATCAAAACCACATCCTGTAGTACAGGTAAGAAATAACGCTATATTCTTTTCACTTTAACTTGCCCTAAAACTCATATATCTCCATCTTGAAGGCTGAATTGTAAATATAGATTGGGTATATGATGCTAGTCTTGAAGAAGTGCTCTGCAAAGAATATAGCGTTATTTCTTACCTGTACTACAGGATGTGGTTTTGATTTCAGTATTAAGATCTGATGATTTCATTCAGGATGAGAGGATTTTCGACGTGTGTGTGTATGTGTGTGTGTGTGTGTGTGTGTTTGTGTGTTTGTGTGTATGTGTGTGTGTGTGTGTGTGTGTGTGTTTGTGTGTATGTGTGTATGAGAGGGAGAGAGATTAAAGTACATACAATCTTGCACACGCACACACACACACACACACACACCACACCCCTACACTATAAAAAACATACATAAAACAGGGAGTAAAGATCATTGCCTCCTCTCTGAGTACAAGACAAAGCAAGAACAAGGAATTAAGGGGACGAAATGGACCTCGTGGGTGTGTTAGGTGCATGACATAAAAGATGATACAATAGGAGCGATGGACAGGGCAGTAGAGCATGGCCGTAAACTGGTGGGGATATTGTTGTATGAGAGAGAGAGAGAGAGAGAGAGAGAGAGAGAGAGAGAGAGAGAGAGAGCACTTGATATGGGTTTCTCGTGTTTATGACTGTGGGGGTGTAGGCGAAGGTGAGGAATGATTACTTAGAACAGAGAGGGATGTGTTATTACTGTCTTCTGTCACTCATCATTCTCTCTCTCTCTCTCTACTGCATAATACTGTTTCATTTCTGCTTTTCTCTGCCCTCTGCTGGCTTGGAATGTTATTCTGGTCATTTAGGATTCTGTCCCAACTAATTCGTCAAAAAACAAAGTGATCAAAATGCCCTAACTGTAAAGAAAACGCAGTAGAATCCTATAGTCCTCTCGCTCTAACTTGGTTCAGATTTTCATCCTTTTGCTTAATTCACGTAGAGGAATGCCAGAAAGACAATACTCCGGCTCGACCTCCTTTACATAGCACTTCTTCGTGACTAGGATGGTATTCTAGTCTTAATTTTCTGCTACAGCTCGCTATTCAAGACGGGCAGATGGCAGTTTTAGCCCAGGTTAGAGTGAGAAGAGTATAGGTGAACATTTGTTTCTGTTCTCCCTATTTTCCCTACGTTTTGACTGAGGGAAATCTCACTCAAGAATTATCACTAAACGAAAATTGTACTAGTTCTTTCACCTTAACTTGGCCCAGGTTTTCGTCAATTTCCAGCTTATTTCACGTAGCTCAGTGGCAGAAAAAAGACATCACTATGGCTCTACACCCTTGTCATAGCACTTCTTCGTGGCTATACTCGTTTCAATCTACCTTGACCCAGATTTTCGTCCTCTTCCAGCTTATTTCACGTAGCTCAGTGGCAGAAAAAGATGTGACACTGGTTCTTCACCCTTGTCATAGCACTTCTTCGTGACTAGCTTCATATTCTAGTATCAGTCTATTGCTACAACTGAGCCTTCAAGATGGAGAATCGTCAATTTTAGGCCAAGTTAGAGTAACAGGAGTATAGTTAGATTTACTAGACAGCATGTGTGAGGCCCGTATTGTCGTAGGTTAAGGAGGCTCCCTAACATCTTTCCCTGGCCGGTTTATTTTGCTTATTACACTTTTGTGTTATGTAAATATCTTCCAATAGAGCTTCACTTTACATACATAACCGTTGGGAAGATATTAACCTGCAATATCTAAAAATAAATCGCAAAGGAAGACGTGTTAGGAAGCTTTCTTTAACCAGCGAGAATAAGGGCGTAAGTGTCATTGGCCCATATTCTTGTCGGTTAAGGAAGCTCCCTAACACCTCTTCTTAAGTGATTTATTTCGCTTATTACACCTCACTATCTTCTGTATCATGTAAATCATTCAGTTATCACAAGACTCAGTATAATTAAACTACAGATTGATATTAACCAACTGTATCCAAAAAAAAAAAAAAAAATCGCTAAGGAAGAGGTGTTAGGGAGCTTCCTTAGGGAAAGTCCACACGTCTGCTCGTATCTCTGACTGGGGTAAAAATAATCTTGTTCTTAATTAATCAAAGACTCAGTTCTTACACCTTTCAACCCGACAAAACCTTCCGCAGGAGTACCCACTGATGTTTAATAATGTCCAGCTCAGTCCCGCAACATCCTTGAACATGCTTGGGGTTTCATTTACTCGGGATTTAGCTTGGAAAGAACATATTACATCTCTTGTGAAATCTGCTTCCAAGAGATTAGGTGTGCTAAGCCGACTCCGAACATTCTTTACCCCTGTACAGATGTTGACTTTATACACGGGTTTTATTCGCCCCTGTTTGGAGTACAACTCTCATGTGTGGGGAGGCTCCCCATATACAGCCCTTCTCAATAGGGTGGATCAAAGGCTTTTCGTCTCATTAACTCTCCTCTTACTAGCTCCCTTCAACCTCTGTCTCTTCCCCGCACTGTTGCATCTTTATCTCTTTTCTATCGTTACTTCAATGGCCACTGTACCTCTGAACTGTCTGCTTGCATCCCTCCACCTCTACGACGGGCACGTAGTGCCCGTCTAGCAACAAACTCTCATCCATTTCCTGCCCAACTCTCTAATGCAAGAGTTAACCGTTACTCTCAGTCATTCATTTATTCAACTGGTCAACTCTGGAACTGTCTTCCTCTGTCTGTTTTTCCTACTTCCTATGATCTCCAGTCTTTCAAACGCAGTGTGTCCGGGCATCTCGAAATGAACGGATCTTGAATTCGGCTCTCTTTTGTATTGTTTTTGTTTACTCTTGGAAGGAACAGTTTGCGGGCCCATGGCCTTTGGTTCCTTCTTCCTTGCATTAAAAAAAAAAAATGCTGGCAGCAAGTATGCAACATAATAACAAAACATGTTGGGAACAGCAGCGTCCAGATCTTGTTGGCAACATCATGTTGAAGTCTCAGCTGCCTGATATGGACACACTTATCCCATCGCCTTTGCTGCCAGTGTTCGAAGCTGCACTGAAACATGTTTGCATACATATGTCCAAATACTGCTACATACATGTACCCAAACATGTTGCCAGCTGTGTTGTCAACATACTGTATGTTCCAGTGCACGTGTGGACGCACCCTAACCGACTTGAGTATGGATCACTGCAAACTGTTCCCCTTGCAGTTTTAACAAAGCATTAAATTACCATCTAATCCCATTATTATTATTATTATTATTATTATTATTATTATTATTATTATCATAATCATCATCGTTATTACTATTTTGTGGTAGGTGGGGGTGCTCACCATCCACTCACTCGATGTTGTGCTGCTTTGAGTATCTGCCCTTTCCTCTCTTCCATCTTTCCTCTCTGTCTTTCCTTCATTCTTTCCTCTTTCTTCTCCCTATAGACGACTTTACACTTCCAGTTCTTTTTTTCTTTCCTTTGTCTTTCGTCTTCCTTCTTGCTATGGATGACTATACACTGAGTGACAAGCCAAATGGTTTCCTGGACACCAGGAAACCATTTACTACGCTGGGTGGTAAACATATAACCAAATTATGGCGCCTGGTGGTTTAGTGGGTAATTAAGGCGTCCCAATCGGATTGAGCCTGTGCAGGTTTCCAACTGGTGGTTGGGGTTTATTGCTCACGTATTGCCACACATGGATGAGTGAGGCTGGTCACTCTCATCTTAAATGTCAGGACCAAC
>JAGKTI010037455.1:0-10889 GCA_018397915.1 Birgus latro | reverse complement strand
CCTCCTGGGTAACGGCATGCTGCAGGGAGTTGGTCATTCAAAACCTAAAATGGAAGGTGGTGTTCAGGCATGCGGAGCATGCGTCTGACCCATCTCAACTGATTTTTTTTTTTTTAGCCAGCATGGTCTCTATGCTGGTTGACTTTGCCTGCTAGAGAGTTTATGAGTGAGGGACTTTATCCTCCCATGTGAGCCCTAGGATGTATGTATTAGATGTGAGACGACTCAAGCTGTTTTATTTGATGCTAGTAAGTAGTCCAAGATTCAGCACCATATAAGAGGGTGAAGAGGTATACAGACGTTTATACTGATTCCTTCATCTCGATTCTCAAGTTAGTGTTTTCAAAGACTCTAGATCTGAGACTTCTGAAAGAGAATGAGGCGTGGTTGACTCGTGCAAGGACTTCTGCATCAATGTAATGTCTGTGAGCACATTTCCAAGGTAGGTAAAATTCTCCACCTGCTTTTCATCTTCACCAATTATCTGAAATTGTTTCTCTGAGATATTATTGCTGGTTTATTGATATCTATTCGGAGCTCCATTGCATGGTATATGTTGGAAACGATAGTGAGACTCTGTTGTAGGGCGTCTGGGGTATATACAAGGACAGTAAAGCCATCAGTGTATTGTAGCTCTAAACAATGAGCCATTTCAGCCTTTGACTGTTTGAAGACATCTGAGATTACAGAAGTTACCATATTGATGGAATTGGATTTTTATTCCATCATCAGGGTTCATATGTTGGTGACTTAAAAGAGTGACTGCAGCCAGAGATGGTGCAAATGACTGGAGCCAGGATACATCCTTGTTTTAGCCCCACGTCGACGTTGAAGGTTCTGATTTGCTCCCACCTATGGACATATGAGCATTCATGCTGTAGTGCAGGCTCCTCAGGATGGTAAGGAATTTGTTTGGAACTCCAAATTTTGACAGACCATTCCATAACAGTTCTCTGTTGACAGTGTCAAATGATACTGCAATATCGATGGACGCAGTATATAAGTCATGGTCCTGCTTGAGGCATTTTTCTTGCATCTGTTCGGCAACAAAGATCATATCACAGGTACTTCATTCCTTCCAAAATCCACACTGGGTGTCAGGAAGTGTTGACTCAGTCAAATGTTTCATCAGTCTGAAAATATTTATCTTGACTAGCACTTTACTAGCATTCACAAACAGGGAGATGCCTTTGTTGTTATCACAGTTTGAGAGGTCCCTCTTCTTCTTGTAGATGGTTACAATATCAGAAATAGGCCATTCAGATGGAATTCGTTCTTAGTTCCAGGGAGTCGGTAAGAGATTATGGAGGCACAGGTGGAGTAACTGGCCACGCTTTTTGATCATTTCAGATGGATTGCCATCAGGACCAGGGCTTTGTTATCGCCCACCTATAGCAAGGTGGAGAGATAATGTTTTTGCCTGTGTCGGTGTGTCTGTTGGTGTGTGTGTGTGTGTATGTGTATCTGTTACCATTATAGCTCACGAATGGCTTGAGCTATCAACATAAAACCACAGGGTATCAAGATATGGCCAACATCTTGGACGAGTTCGAAAATGGGTACTCGGGTTCAAGGTCCAGGTCACCATAATGGCTACCAGAGATAAACTAGTTTTTACCATCCACATTTAGCACCATTATTTCTCATGAACGGCTTTAGCTGTCAACATGAAACCTTCAGAGTATCAGAATATGGTCATAATCTTGAACAAGTTCGAAAATGGGCACTTGGGGCCAAGGTCAATGTCACCAAAATGGCTGCCAAAGGTCAACTAGTTTCTTTAATATGGATTGGCTTTTTGCGAAACGCGGTGACTGAATCCCGTAGAGTTTTGCAAATTTTCTTTACATTTGGTTTGTAAGTAGCTTGTAACTTGGCTAGCATCATATTCTGGCGGGCGATTAGCATTCGGCTCCCGAATGCTTTTACTTTTTTTTAATTTTTTAATATTATTTTGAGATTGGATGGCCTGAACAGTTTCTGCAAGTGTAGGTGGGCCATTAACCCACCCAGTCCCGACCGGTTTTTTACCCAGGCTACCCCCAGATCCCGACCGATTTTCAACTTTTTTTTGGGGGGGGCTCAAACCTCCGCTTTTGGTGAGAAACATCGAAAATTCATAGAAAAATCGCCCTCCTGAGGTTAAAAATGTAGATACCGGTGTCATTTAGTCATACGTTTTCCTTCTTTTTCTGGGTACCTGGCTAAAGAAAACGAACTATGGAAGGGTTAACTAATTCAAGCCACTTTAAATTACGTATATTTATTTATTTGGTACGAATTTATGTGTAGTACAAGTCTATATTGGTTTTCACACAATAATATAGGTGATAAAAACATTGTTCACTCACCCAAAACCCCAGTAAATGGCACCTTCCTTTATGACATTACCACCTCATCACCTCTGTTTGTTTCTACCTCTAGCTTCTTTGTTTCTTTGTCCTCCACCTCAGGAATTACTTTCACCGTGAATTTCGTCACTAGAAAGACGGTGGGGCAACATACCTTTACTGGTCAGGTTACTGCTAACAGGTGAATTGCCCAGTGTGGGGGGGAGGGGGAGGGGGGTTAGGTGGGGCCAGGCAGTATCCCTGCTTAGCAGCAGGTAGAGGAAGGTCTCCCACATAAGCCTTCCAAAAATCACCCGCGAAGGTTGAAAAATGTGCACACAATGGGCCTTGCAATTGAGTGACGTACGATACACGTCAGCGGGTCTGTCCGCGGAAAAAAGTAGCGACGTGCATCATACGTCGGTGGGACTCGGCGGGTTAAGAACTGCTGCTTGAGTAGCATTTCGGATGTTAATGAGGATATTGCATTTCACCAGGTTTCTTCGATTGCATCTTTCTAGGATTGCATTCTTGTCTTTCAAGAGCTCTCCTTTGGCTGATCGAATAAGAGTTGTGTTGTATTTGGTTGACCCATAGATGGTTTTTATTGCCTTGCAGAACCCATGTTGGTTAGTAATATCAGCTAGACTTTGCAGCTCTTTCGCTTGCTCAGACAACCATTCATTCTCCATGTCACGCAGTTTTCTAAGTTTCACTTCTGAGATTCTAAATGACATTTTTAAAGTTATGAGTAAGTAGCAAGGATGAGTCAACAAGTTGTTGTGTGCATTATTTTTCATTGCAAGGTCATGTATATCCTCAGCATTTTCGTCAAACTAGTCTTTATGGTGGTGAGTGAAGAAGCCTAAGGTCTCTTCTGCAGTGCTTTGAAACAGTGTCTTAATGATCAGCCACTCTGTGTCTGCGTTTGTTCTATCGTGCTTTAGGTCATGTATTAAGCACTGAGAAAGCTTCTCTGTAATAGTGTTGCAGAAGGTGTTACAAAATACTACAGTTTAGTTTCCTGGAGGGTACTCTATGGCACATTTGTGGGCGTATAACTAGTTGCAGTTTGGTGGGTATAAGGTCATCGTCTGAAGGGCACTCAGCACCTCTTATTTCTCGGGTTATTCGAAGTTCTCTTTGATCTCGCTGCCTTACAGTGACACAGTTGTCGGGAAGCCGACAAGCATCCCCTCAGGCAGGTGTAAGCAGACACTCAGCTGTTGCAGGTGTGCAAGCAACTATACCTGCTGGGCGTGAGTTTAGAGTGAAACACGGACAGGGGAGAAAGAATAGAGGTTTGATGGATTCTGTGTACAGCTGTGGGCAATGTAGGGAGGTGGAATAAGGAAGGGAGGTTGAGAGGAAGAAATAAATGGAGGAAGGAGGAGGGAGAGATAGAGAGAAGGAGTAATGATGGTGTTGGTCAAGTTGTTTATACAGGAAAAGTGTTGGCTAGGCAGTTCAGACCGTGAGAGCGTGAGCTGACTAAGGGATTTTGTGGTGTGGGAACCGAGCTGACGCAGCGAGTCTGATAGGGCCTCTACGGTGGATGAAGCAGGTGATATGTGGATGAGGGCGGTGGATGAGTGGGTGAAGCCATCACCCACCTCGCAACCATGTGACCTGCTGGTGAACATCGGCAACCCTTGAGGCCAGAAAGGGGTACGGACCTCATTTGAGACTGGAGGATAGAGCAGAGCCGTGTGTGACATCGTGGCGGGAGGACGCAGCCTGACGTAGCCTGGCGCGGAGAGGCGTCGCTGTGTAGCCGAGAGTGAGAGTTCCAGAGACGACATGAGAGCACTTCTTTTAGTAGTGAGTAAAAGTACATGCTTGTGGTAATCGCGGGTACAAACTGGCTAACAGTGCTATTATATTTGTCTGTCGTCTGGGACTAGTAAAAAGGACTCCAAGTTAGAAACGGAAGGAGCAGAGTTTTAAATGTTTAAATGTGCTTTTCTTGTATTAAGGTAATAGTGTAACTTTATATATATATGAGTGATTAAAGAGAGTGCTTTGTTGTGACAGCACTGGAAATTATTATGGGATTATATATATAAAATGCTTTTAAGCATAGAACTTTTATAAGGGCTTTGATTTATTAATATAGTGTTAGTAATAAAGTGAATTGAGAGTAGATGTGTATGTGCAGTTCCTTGGCACGGAACTTTTTATGAAGTGAAATGAGGTGGGAAATACCTCAGAATTGTTTGTAGATTTTTGTAAATACTATTTTGTAATTAAAGCCTAGAAAAGCCATATCATTCTTTCACTTCTTCCAGTTCCCAGTTCTAAGTACATGTGTGTAGTGGCGTGTAGGGAAGCCACCAGTCGTGCATTGCCGGTGTCGGGGCAATTCCACACTACCTTCAGTATTAAATACGGGAGAATAATATTCCCGAGATAAATACCATATCGACACCTAGGCAGCGGTGTGACATCTGGTGGCAGCGGTGGGATATACTTATATTAATTGTTATTCCCAACTTTGAATAATTAAAGGAAACAACTTAAGGGAACTGGAAGGAAGAAATAGTGAATAGTGAATATTCTTCTTCTTTTTTAATTTGTTCTGTAAATGAGTGATTTTAATTGGGAGGACGATCTAAACCCAGTTGAGGAATTACTTGATTCAGACAATTCTGACTCTGTTTCTGTTGGTTTTGACTCTGTTTCTGACGATCCTGACACAGAAGACTCTGACGAAATGACTTCAACACCTGTTAACCCTCCCCCTTCGAGCACTACTGGGGGAGATATTGCTCAATTATCTCAGCAATTATCCCAGGCTATCTCAGATAATAGTTAGAATCCCATACAACAATTGGGGGCCATGAAATATTTTTGTAGTTCAAAATTTCGCTCCTCACCGGAATATCCAGGAAAGCGATTGGAGCCAGATGTTATGATCTGGTTAAGTGATATAGAGATGAGGACCAATGATACTTTGAAGTGGACTACGAAGGGGAGAATGGAGGTAGCTAGGACGTTTTCACTCGGTCCTGCACAAGAGATTATGGAGATTTTAATCCGGGACTCTAATGATGACTGGGATAGTTTCAAAGGTCGCGTGAAGGACCAATATTATACTGAGGAAAGTCTAGAAACGTTACACCGGGAGTTACTTATGGCGAAGCAGAACCCCGGGGAAATTCCACTTCACTACTTCTACAGGTTACAGAGCTGGGGGATAGGATTGTTACATTACGTGACACTTTCTGGGAATCAGTGGATCTCATCATTGTTAATAATTTTCTGGACATGTTTCCTAAGCAGTATGTTGCACATATTCCACAGAGCAGGTACCGCAGGTACCGTAACCCAGTAGAGGTAGCGAAGGAAGGAGTCAAGTGGGCAGAGAAAACGAATTCGCCTCAGTCAGAAGAAAATGTATTGAAAGAAAGAAGACAGGGAACAATTGCTAGTGTGAACCCGAGTGCACAGGCAGTGTTAGTGCGTCGCCTAGGTCAAAGGTTCAGCCGAACACTGGGGCGAGAAATCGTACGAGTGCGAGTGGCGGCACAGACACTCATCAGAGTTCACGTGGTGCCACTTCCCGTGATAATAATGATTGCCGTAGGTGTGGGAAGCCAGGGCACTTCGCCAAACGGTGTCGTGCGGACAGGCCCCTCGAACGGGGAAAATACGATCATTTGTCACAGGAGCAGAGGAAAAGGATTAAATGTTTTCGTTGCTCCATGACGGGACATCGTGCTGAGCACTGTGCGGTCCGTGTAGATAATCCTGGTCAGTCAGTAGCTAGATGCAGGGAATGTCAGAGTACTACTCATAGTACAGATAAGTGTAATTGGAAAAGGACTAAGTCACCCGAGGAAGAAAAAAAAAAGCCGGACGAATCGAGTTGGGGAACTTAGTCATTGCCACAATGAGTGATGGAGTAGCGAAGTTGGCGGTGGTTAGAGGTATGTGTGGGAGTTTACATTGTGAGATACTTCTGGATACAGGAGCTTGTAAATCTTTGATTAGCCAACAGACCTATGAAATTGCGTCAGGGCCTGATACTGATCTCCGACCTTATCGAGGCGGTGGGTTGGTGTCCACTAGCAGTGATGCAATGGACATATTGGGATTGGTGAATTTCCAGGTAGAATTAGGTGATAGGAAATATGATCAGGAATTTGTGGTAGTGAGGGACTTACCCTCAGCCGTTTCCATAATTTTGGGAGTTGATTTCATATTCGCACACAGCCTAAGTATCACTGCCAACCCGCTATGTATAAAAGTCGGGGAAGAGGAACTTGATTTGGTGACCGAGGGAGGGAGTGTTTCTCGTGTAGAGTTCAATCCTTCCTTTGTGATAACTGAGACAGTTCCTTCATCCGAGGAAAATGAGGAAGTGGATTTTGTGACAAGTCAGTGTGTCACAAATGGGACAGACATTCTGGAACCTTATACATATGGTGCAATAACGTTAAAGACAGCATTAAGTGAGTGGGAGGTAGGAATGTTTATGCCAAACACTGGTAGTTCAATTGCGGCAGTGTTCTGGCCCGGCATTGTAAGTCCAGTGGATAATGGGGCAACAGGGGAAGGAACATGTTTTACTGTTGCATATGTGAATTTAACCCCTGACCGGATATTTATAGATGGAGAATTTAAGGTAGGTACTGTATCCCCTTATGAAGAAGTTAGGTGGGGGGAGGAAGTAAGTCCAGAGGGAGATCAGATCACTAGTGTAATGAGTGAGGATAGACTCCGGAAACTGTACACGGAAGTAGATCAGATAACCATTCCTTCAGGCCGAGAAAACGAAGCATTAAAAAGGCTAATAAGGAAACACCCAAGTGTGTTTGCACTTCCCGAGGACCCGCCTACGACCTCACCCTACTTCTATCATCACATATGTGCGGATGGACCGGTAGTAAACCGTAGGCCATACCGTATACCGACAAAGTGGCATGATCAAGTACGTAAGCAACTTGAGGATTTACGTAGACAGGGGATTATCAGGCCTTCTCGTTCACCTTATTCTTCGCCACTGGTTCCAGTAGTTAAGAAGGATGATGGTTTGCGGATCTGCTTAGATTTTAGACATTTAAATAAGCAGATAGTTACAGATCCTTACCCTTTGCCCAATATTGAGCATATTCTTTCACAGTTAGGTGAGAATAAGTACTTCAGTAATTTAGACTTGAAGCAGGGTTACCACCAGATATCTTTGGATGAGGAGTCTAGGCCTCTTACGGCTTTTTCCTCACCTGAAGGGCACTGGGAGTATTGCAACCTTCCTTTTGGGTTAAAAGATGCGCCGGCTTCTTTCCAGCGTATAATTAATAAAGTCATGATTGGTCTCACGGGAAAGATAACCCATACTTTTCTGGATGACATTATCATTTATGGGAAGACGTTTGATGCTCATGTACATAACCTAGATGAGGTCTTGGGACGTCTTGAAGGGGCAAAGTTAACTATTAAATTGCCAAAGTGTAGTTTCTTTAAACAGGAGGTATCCTTCTTAGGTCATGTCATCACCACTGAGGGATTACGCCCTCAGCCAGAGAAAATCTGTGCACTCCAAGGTATTGCAATTCCTAGTACTTTGAAAGAACTCCAGAGTTTCTTGGGGTTAGTGAATTATTATCGCCGGTTTGTGGAAAATTTCTCCCAGATAGCGGCACCACTCACGAAACTTACTTGTGGGAAAAGAGATGTGAAGAACACACAACAGCGCGTGGAGTGGAGTATGGAGGCACACCGTGCATTTTGTGAGCTTAAACGAAGGTTAGTGGAAGATGTATTGCCAGCTTTTCCTCGCTTTGATAGACCTTTTGTGTTGACTACGGACGCCAGCGGTACGGCGATTGGCGGAGTTTTGCAACAGAAAGATGATCAAGGGTTCCTTCGGCCATTGACATTTTTCAGCCGTGCTCTAAACAAGGCAGAGTTGAGCTATGCTACGATAGAGCAGGAAGCGCTGAGCATTGTTTATGGGTTGAAGGTGAACAGACCGCTTATCTTGGGTTATGAGATATTGATTCAGACCGATCATCGACCTCTTACTTGGTTGTTTAATGTAAATGCGGCCTCAGGGAGGATTGCAAGATGGCAAATCCAGGTAACCGAATCTGACATCAAGGTTGAATATTTACCAGGGCAACAGAATGTCGTAGCGGATGCTGTATCCCGGTTGAGAACGACTCAGTCTAGTGATGAAGATGAAGTTGCATTACTTGTGAGTTCAGGCACTGTGGGAAGACACAATCGATTGGGATGTCACTGAGATAAGGCGACAGCAAGATGCACACCCAGTTTGGGGTAGATTAAAGAGTTATTTGCGGAATGAGACTAGGGAGGTACCAAAATTGCCAGCAAAGTTAGACTGCTTTCATTTGTTGCCAGACGGTTTGCTCTATAAGAAGGAGAGTCGGTCATTTGGCATAGGGGAAGTATTCCAAATTGTAGTCCCAGAAGATAGCGTTCATTCTGCACTTAGACTTGCTCATTGCTTACCGTTATCTGGTCATGGTGGAACCAAGATTACTTTAACTCGCGCGAGACGGTTTGCATACTGGCCTCAGATGGAGGGAGATGTCGTGGAATTTTGCAAACGGTGTATCCAGTGTATACGTTCGAAGCGTTCGGGGGACGCCCCAGGCCCGCTTCTCCGTTTCCCCTATGTCACTGCCCCATGGGTCAGGTGTCACATGGATTTGATTGGTCCACTAAATAGATCAGAGGAAGGGCATTATTATGTCTTAACTTTCATTGATGCGATGACTCGATTTCTCGTCGCGGAACCATTAAAGTCTAAGTCTGCCGAAGAGGTGGCTAGAGTGTTTGTGGAGCGAGTCATTTGTATTTACGGAACTCCACAACAATTAGTCACGGATCGGGGAACTGAATTTGTTAACAATGTGTTTCAGGAATTGGCACGGTTGTTGCATATGAGACATGTGAACATTACTCCTTATCACCCATCCTCTAATGGATTGGTGAAGAGGGCAAATGGCACCATCATGCAAATAATACGAACTATGGTGGATCAGAACGCTAATCACTGGCATAGAATGGTACCAGTTGCGGTGATGGCTTATAACTCTGGATATAATCGGACTATCCGTGATTCCCCTTACTTCTTGCTGTTTCTCAGGGACCGACAGGTGCCTTATCATGTAGTGCAGGACCCATCTTTGAAGTACAACCTTGAGGATATACCTAATTTATTTGCCGCCATGGCGACAAAGGTTTTCGAAAGATGCCAGGACTTTCTTGATCGTGAGAGCACAGAGAACGAGAACAGAAGGGCAAAGCGATGTATAATGAAACCACTTATGGTAGGGGACCGTGTCTATGTGAAGACTGTTCCTGCCAGGGGGGTGGCAAGGAAATTGCAACCTTTGTTTTCAGGACCCTATCGTGTAGTTGATCGGGTAAATGATGTTGTTATCAAGGTTCGTCCTATACAAGGGGGGAAAGTAACCACATTACACACTGACAGGTCAAGGAGGAGTGTATTACGAAGAAACAAAATCGTAATACAAGAATGGCTTATCCTATTCATGAAGGTGGAGAGACTGGGGATGAAGGGGAAGGTGCAGGTGAGGAAATAAATGAGGAAGAAGGTATCCCAGGGCCTGTAATTGACTTCAGTTTGTCTCCTTCACAAGTAAGTCAGGCTACAGGTAATGGTGGAACTGGCAACTCGGCAGATTTGCTGCCAGCCGCCACTGAGTCAGGGCCGGTTACTACTCCCCCACACCACACCACACCTCGCACTCCACCACCTTGTAGATATAGTCTGCGGTCACATTCTAGTGTCCCAGACTACCCGTTGTGTATGGATAGACCTATTGAGTATCAGACTGCACAAGCAGGGGCACCTGGTGTGACTGAAACACAGACTGAAGTGACTGAGGACAACACAGGAGACATGTAGTTTTTACTAAGTGAATAAATGATAGGTGAACGTGTGGTTATAGTTTTACAAATCTCTTGCAGATGATTGCTTGGGTTTGGGTGAGTCCATCCCAATTGGAATCGATAGGACCACGAAAGGAGACACCTGCCAACTTGGAATTGGTGTTTTCACCTGCGGGTCGTTTGATGATTACAGGCAATAACTATGTAGTTCCAGTTGTACTTGATAAGGAGGAGTTGTTCCAACCTTTGCATGTTGCTCGCGACTTGAGTGATGCCATATTGTGGAATATAGGCCACATGGATAATGGCAGCGCTCTAGTTGCTTCATTACGGACTACTGTGCATGCATTTCAAGTTGAATTTGATACTCGCTATCAGGATTTGAGCAGTTATATAGACTATCTCATGTCAGATCATCCATGGAGTCGTCGCTCCAGACGAGGTGCGATCGACATATTGGGGCAGTTTGCCAATGTTTTGTTTGGAACAGCTACTCAACAACAGGTTGATGACATTCATGCTAGATTAGGGAGCCTTGAGACGATGTCAGAGAAGGAGAGGTCAGTATTAAATGTTCATTCCAAGGTATTGAATGTTACAATTAGAAACGTGTCACACATGCAGGCAGCACTGTTGAAGATACAGAAGGCTGCAAATATTTCTTACAGTATT
>JAGKTI010037454.1:0-10889 GCA_018397915.1 Birgus latro | reverse complement strand
ATTTCCTTCCTCCTGTATTTTCTTCCACCCCTTATGTTGCTCCTTGATTTCGTGAATGTGCTCATCTTGCCTCCTCGATTTTGATTCGTACTCATCTAGTTTACTTTTTATTCTGTCCCTTTTTTCTTCCAACCTCTTATTCTCCCTCTTAAGCTGTTTTATTTCATTTGATGCAGATTCATTACTCAACTTTAATTCTGTGACTTCTTTTTCTTGTTCATCACTACGTGTGCTAACTTTTTCCAGTTTATTCTGTAGGACTTTGATCTCTCTCTCCTGTTCTAAAGTCCATTCCTGTAACTCTCTAATTACTTCCCATACCTTTTTTAACTCCTGGACATTCCTCTCCGCCGTTTTCTCTACTCCTGCAGCTTATCACTTCCTTTACCTACATTTTCTTCGGAGAAGCCCACAAATTCCCCCTCGCCAGTTGTAAACACTCTTCCGTCTCTCTCCGCCATGATACAACCATATGGAAACTTTCTTTTCCACTTTGTCTTGGTATTTTTAGGGCTGAAACCTGCGGGTTTTTTAAACTAATATCCGACGAGACCATCACTCACGCATTCAACCACGTAATCACAATAGGCTGTCTCCTTTTCGCCGCTAGTTCAGCGATAATTTCCCCTCGATCCAGGAGCAGCTCCCTCTCTCTCCATGACCCGTGTTTGTGTGTGTGTGTGTGTGTGTGTGTGTTTCCGACTCAGGGCATAGGCTTCACAGCCTGCTATCAAGACCTAGCAGTCCTCCTACATACCATACACCTCAACATGTCACCACTTCAGTGCTAACACCCACCGTTCATGTTGAATACATGCTAGGGCCATCTCATACTGGACTGGCATATTGGTATTAGAGGGCTGAATATAAAAGGGAAGTGGAGGAGCGATTGGGTAAATATAGATTGGAGCATATGGGGGACGTGGAAGGTGTGTGCAAGATATTCACAGAAGAAATCTGTGCAGCATGTGAGGTGGTGTATGGGGTGAAGAGAAGACGAAAGGGGGTTCAGGGAACAGCAAGGTGGACTGAAGAGGTGAGAGAGGCTGTGGCACAAAAGAAGAAAGCATATACTGTAATGAGTGGATGAGGAACAGGGGCATTGAAGAAGCTGAGAGAGTTATATGTAGAGAGGAGGAGAGAGGTGAAAAGATTAGTAAGAGAGAGTAAGAAGAGAGTGGATGAGGAATTTGGAAGGAATTTGAGTGCAAAGTGGAGGGAATGTAAGAAAATGTTCTGGAAGGAGGTAAAGAGAGCTAGACAGGGTGCCAACGAAGTCAGTTGGGGTGTGAAAGATAAAAATGGTAGATTACTAGTGGAGAAGGGAGAAAAAGTAAACAGATGGAGAGAACACTTTAATGAACTGTTGAACATAGAGAATGAAAGTAATGCAAGTATAAGTGGGTGGGGAATGGTGGGGAGAAGGAGGGTTGTGAGAAGAGAGGAGCAAATCAGTAGGATGGAAGTGGTGGAAGCAATGAAAAAAGTTAAAATGGGGAAAGCCCCAGGAATTGATGGAGTGTGTGGTGAAATGCTGAAGCATGGGGGAGAGAGAGTAATAGAATGGATGTGGAAGGTGTGCAGATTGGCGTGGGAGGAGGGTAGAGTCCCGGAGGATTGGAAGTCAGGTATAATTATTGCTCTGCTCAAAGGAAAAGGGGAAAAAGCAGTGTGTGGTAATCATAGGAGTATTTGCCTTCTCAGTGTAATAGGAAATGTATATGGTAGGATGCTTATTGACAGAGTTACGGAAATAACAGAGGAATTAGTTAGAGAAGAACAGGGAGGTTTTAGGAAGGGAAGAGGTTGTGTAGACCAGATATTCATTCTTAGATCCTTAGTGGAAAAGTTTCTAGAGAAGGGAAAGAAGTTGTATGCAGCCTTCATGGATCTGGAGAAAGCATATGACAGGGTGGTTAGACAAGGACTGTGGATAGTATTAAGAATATATGGAGTGGATGGGAAGTTGTTGAAGGCAGTGAAGAGTATGTATGAGGGTGCTAAGGCTGCAGTGCGTGTGGATGGCAAACTGAGTGAATCTTTCCATTTGAAGGTTGGATTGAAACGAGGATGTTTCATGTCTCCATGGTTGTTCAATCTGTACCATGGATGGGGTTATAAAAGAGATACTAGGTCAGGCAGTGGATGTTGGAGCGCCCCTAGTGATAGAGGGCAGTGTGTGGAAACTTCCTGTACTGTTGTTTGCAGATGATACTGTGTTGTTGAGTGAAGATGAAGGGGAATTGCAAGGCTTGGTAGATGAGTTTGGGAGTGTGTGTAAGAAGCGAAATCTAAAGGTGAATGTAGGGAAGAGTAAAGTGATGGTTTTCGAGAGAAGTGAAGCCAGTGAATGTACAGTGAGATTGGATGGGTAGGATACGGAGAATGTGAGTGCATTTAAGTACTTGGGTAGTGTGATGAGTAAGGATGGAAGTCTGGAGGATGAAGTGGTTGAAAGGGTGCAGCAGGGAAGGAAGGTTGCTGGTTCGTTGAAAGCAGTGATAAGAAACAGGGAGGTGAGCATGGAGGTGAAAAAGTTGTTACATGGCAGTATTGTGATACCAGCTCTAACATATGGAAGTGAAGCTTGACCATGTTGGAAGGACAGAAGCCTAGATTGAGAGCAGTGGAAATGAGTTATTTGAGAGGAGCATGTGGAGTCACATGGAGAGACAGACTAACAAATGAGGACGTGAAGGAGCATTGTGGTGTGGTTGTGGATGTGATAGGAAGCATTAGGAAAAACACGTTATGGTGGTTTGGGCATGAGGAGAGGATGGAGAGTGAAAGACTGATGAGGAGAGTGTATGTGAGTGAGGTGGAGGGGGCGAGAGGGAGGGGGAGGCCGAGGATGAGATGGAGGGATGGAGTGGAGAGGTACATGGGAGAGGGGGGTGAGTTGGGAGCGGGGTAGTGAAATGGCGGGGGACAGAGCGACATGGAGGCGATTTGTTTGTGGCCACCCTGTGCGAGATTGAGGCGTCTGGCAATAGATAGATAGGTAGATTTTTACGACATGTGAGCAGGTCTTCTGGTAGATCAGTAAAGCCTGATTTTAATGAAATTCAAATCCTTAAACTGTTCCCTGCCCCAGCGGGGATTTGAACCTGGGTCCGTTAGGATTGCAGGCCACTTCTCTACTGATTGAGCGTTTACGGGTATGTTCCCAGGATGGGTACCCAGATGTAAGCTGGCCAGTCATAGAAAGTCGGGTGGATGACATTAGTACACACAACTTTCAAAACATGTCGCCAGGCCAGCTGACACTTCCTACATAAGATCAAGACTTTCCCCATGTTGATTATGACCTGTAGCATTATGCTGACCATTTAAGTACAAAAATACATTACTCAGCTGCCCATTACTCAAAGATTGATTGTATATCAAAATGAGTAACTTGTCACAAAGTGGTCATATACTGTATTAGGTTAACTGTGCTTTGCCATTCTCTTTGTGAAATGTTGATGAACTCTTTCTTGTCATGGAGGTGGTGGTGAACATCATCCACTCACTTGATGTAGTGCTGCCTACTTCCTTACCCTTTATCACTCTTTTTCTCTGCCTGCCCTCCTCTTCCTATTTCTCCCATTGCTCCTGTCACTTTTTATTGCTTTTCTTTCCTTTACAGGTGGCTTTACATTGAGTGACAAGCCAAATGGTTTCCTGTAAGCCAGGAAACCATTTACAATGCTGGGTGGTAACCACATAGCCAAACCAAACGTGCTCCCTACGTGTCAACAAGTGGGTTGGTGGAGGGTTAGTGCCCCTCCCTGTAAAATAAATAACTCAAGTCAAATGGCCACTCCTTACGGGATTATGGCATCTTGCAGTAGATAGATAGTAGATAGACTTTTTTTGTGGACTCTTGCTAATTATGTAAACTTTATATCAATATTTTCATAAGTAGCTAGCTGTTGAATGGATAGGTTCAGTGTATGATGGTATTAAATTCTTTATCAGTATTGAAACAGCTAATTATCATGTGAAGAAGATGAAATGTCAGTTGATGCATATGACTGTGATGGTTATCAGTAAATGGGGCAATTGTGAAGTTGCCAACCATTAGAGACCACCACCGTTAACGGCTTGTCCACCCCGAGTATGTTAAATTACTGTGATTTTTCTCTCTTGATGTGAGAATCTATGTGGCAAAATACCACCATACAATATTGAAATATTGAAAAAGCTTCATAACAAAAAATATAACAGAATACATTGTTTCTGTGGTTTTATTTCCCCGAAAATGATTCCCGAGTTTTGAAAACCTGGCACTTATATATTTCTTTTTGTTGTTTTTAATGAATCTGCTACAAATCTGAGTTAATTTTTGCCCCCTGAAATTTTCGATATATGCTGGAGTTTTAGCCAAGCACTTGTTTGTGCCAGTCCCTCTATTGATGGAAATTTTATGATCTATCTGTCTATTGCCAGATGCCTTAATCCTGTAAGGGGTGGTCACAAACAAATCGCCTTCATGTCACTCTGTACCCCATCGTTTCACTGCCCTGCTCCCAGCACACACCCTCCTCTCTCATATACCTCTCCACTCCATCCCTTCATCTCATCCTTGACCTCCTCCTCCCTCCCCCCCTCCACCTCACTCACATACACTCTCCTCATAAGTCTCTCACTGTCCATCCTCTCCACATGGCCAAACCACCTCAGTGTGTTTCTCCTAACATTCCTATCACATCCACATCCACACCACAATGCTCCTTCACTTCCTCATTTGTCAGTCTGTCTCTCCATGTGACTCCGCATGCTCCTCTCAGGTAACTCATTTCCACTGCTCTCACTCTTGACTTCTGTTCCTTCAACAGGGTCCAAGTTTCACTTCCATATATTAGAGTTGGTATCACAATACTGTCATGTAGCAGCTTTTTCACTTCCATGCTCACTTCCCTGTTTATTATCACTGCTTTCAAGGAACCAGCAACCTTTCTTCCCTGCTACACCCTTTCAAGCATTTCATCCTCCAAACTTCTATCCTTACTCATCACACTACCCAAGTACTTAAATGCACTCACA
The DNA here is from genome assembly GCA_018397915.1 of Birgus latro. Taxonomy (NCBI): domain Eukaryota; kingdom Metazoa; phylum Arthropoda; class Malacostraca; order Decapoda; family Coenobitidae; genus Birgus; species Birgus latro. Next base: position 5,861 of record JAGKTI010037454.1, on the reverse strand, counting down.
TTTTACATTCACCTTTAGATTTCGTTTCTTATACACTCTCCCAAACTCATCTACCAAGCCTTGCAACTTCCCTTCATCTTCACTCAACAGCACAGTATCATCTCCAAACAACAGTACAGGGAATTTCCCAACACTGCCCTCTCTCACCAGGGCTGCTCCAACATCCACTGCCCTACCTTGTATCTCTTTTTATAACCTCATCTATATACAGATTGAACAACCATGGAGACATGACACATCCTCGTTTAAATCCAACCTTCAAATGGAAAAATTCACTCAGTTCACCATTCACACCCACTGCAGCCTTAGCACCCTCATGCATACTTTTCACTGCCTTCAGCAACTTCCCATCTACTCCATATATTCTTAATACTTTCCATAATCCTTGTCTAGCTACCCTGTCATATGCTTTCTCCAAATCCATGAAGGCTGCATACAACTTCTTTCCATCCGAGCTTAGAGACAGTCCCCGTTCCAAGATCTGATTAGACTTGTAAGTGGTGGAAGCGTGTTTTCTTAGGGGAATGTCATGATCAGATCTTGGAACGTGGACTGTCTGAGCTCAGATGGCTGATATAGAATAATTTAATACACCACCATCATCATCATCACCCAGATCTCCTTTCCCACCCTAGGGCTGGATGAGGAGTAGCAGTGTCCAGACAGCCCAAATTTTCCCAATCCAATGGGCCATGCTTCCATTCACTCATTATTCAAGCCCCCTAAATCCTGGCTTTGTCTGATACGCCAAAAGCATTTACCACGTTTTGTAGCTTCAAATAATTGTATCCGATAGAGTCAGTGTGGATGCTGCCACGTTAAAAAGGGGTGCCAAATCCCTGATCATGTACTTCTCACAACATTCATCCAGCCAGCTTGATCTCTTGTCATTTCGCTAGCTTCACCAACTACCTCTCTTCCTCACACACTCATCCACCATATCTCTCCACCTTCTCCTTTGGCCTGCCTCACCTCCTCCCTCCTTCAAATTCGCTCAGATGTACCTTTTTCACCATTCTATTGTTATCCATTCTCCCCACATGACCATACCATCTCAGTACACTCTCTTCGATTCTGGTGTCCACCTACTTCCTCACTCCACATCTCTCACGAATCACATTATTTCGCATCCTCTGCACCCTCTGTACTCCACATACATTCCTCAGGAGTCCCATCTCCACTGCTCTTACTCATGACTTTTCATTTTCATGCCACACCATAGTCTCACATCCATATGTTAAAGTTGGCACTAACACTCCTTCATGTAAGCCTCACAAGCTGCAACACTCAAGCCTCTGTTTCTTGTCGAGGCTTTTATTGCACCAGCTACTTTTCTTCCTTGTGTCACAGTAATTTCCACTTCTTTTGCACATTTCCCTCTCTTTTCTATCACTGTACCCAGGTATTTGAACTCTCTTACCAATTCCAGTCTCTCCCCATTCACTGTGACATCGCACTGGGAGTCACCTTCTCTCTCAATAACCATCACTTTACTCTTTTCTACATTTACTCTCAAGGCACGGTGCTCACAGACATCAGCAAAACTCTGCACTAGCCTACCAAGTTCTTGTCCAGTATTTGCAAGCAGTACTGCATTATCAGCATACAACAAATTTGAGATATTCCATCCATCACCATTCATTACCAATGCCATCCCTCTCTGTTATGTGCTTTTTTATTTCTGTCATCACCCCATCCATGTATATATTGAACAACCATGGGGACATCACACAACCCTGCTGCACGCCCACGTCGATCGTGAACCGTTTACTAAGATGCCCATTAACCCATACACATGCTTCACTACTATCATAAAAGTCTTGACGGCACCTAGCAGCTTACCATCCACACCGTACATGCACAAAACTTTCCACAATTCTTCTCTGTCTACTTTGCTGTATGCTTTTTCCAGATCCATGAATGCCATAAACACCTTATGGTCCTTCTCACAAGCCTTCTTTGCTGTCTGTCTCACTGCAGATATTTGAACCACACATCCTCTGCCACTCCTAAAGCCACCCTGTTCATCACTTACTAGGACTTATGATATCTGTCTTTCTCTATAATAATTCTTCCATATACCTTCCCTACCACACCCAGTAAACTTATGCCACAATAATTCTTGCACTCACTTCACTCACCTTTATTTCTGTACAGGGGTACAATCACAGCCTTTTTTGACTTTGCTGGCACAGTTTCACTCATCCATGCCTTCTTACATATCTCCAACAATCACTTCATTCCACTCTCACCACTACGCTTAATCATCTCTTCATACAGTTCATCAACCCCAGCTGCTTTCCCATTTTTCAGCCACTTCACAGCATTCTTCACCTGTGCAAGTGTCATCATTAAATTTCCACCAAAAGAGAGACTTACACAAACAAAATAAGTGCTTGGCTACAGTATATATCAAACATTTCAGAAGGCAAGATTTAAATCAGCTTTGTAGCTGCTTCAATAAAAACGATGAAGAGAGATATATAAATGCCAGGTTTTCAAAATTTGGTCTTTGTTTTGGGGGTAATAAAACGAGAGCAATATATTCTCCTCTGTTATATATTTGTTACAAAGCTTTTTCAACTTAGTGTATGATGATATTTTGCCACACAGATTCTTACACTGAGAGAAAAATCACAGTACTGTAATTGAACATGTACCTGGGCAGAGAGGCTGTTAACAGTGAGAGACATCTGGTGGCAGATGATTTTCTGAAGTCTCCTATTGATGCATATTTTATTAAAGGATGAAACTTATTAATAGGTGTAGAAACTTTACATACAGAATGACAAGTAATTTACTTACTTGCTGGAAGGCAGTGTTTTCATCCTCATCTCTCACCTTCTTGGCCTGTAATTGGGAGGCTTTTGCTTTGACATGATTGGTACCCAAGAGAAATTGCAATTAAGAGCTTCCCTGCAGTGCACTTGAGACTGGCTGCAGCAGCTTTGTTGACTCCGATGGCAGTGAGTGAAGCCGGGACCCCCACAGGTGGCACACCCATTGAGCAAGAAGCTGCACACTTCCCACTGGTGTTGGCCAATCTCCTACAAAAGGAATTTGGAGGTCCACCACACTCCCCCCGCCAGACCCGATCCCCAACACGAGGTCAGACAACACCCATATTCTCATACACCCTGCACTCACCAATAATGCCACTGGCACACCTTATGACTTCAGCCCCATTTTGCTTTAAATGTGTTGCTCTTACACACCACTGCTGACTTGAAGCTAAGCATCAAGACACTTACTGCACAAGATTTCAGAGCTCCTCACCTGTTGTGCTGCCACTCTTATGGATCACTGGTAGCATTTGCACTTCACTTGTTGACGACAGATTGATGCACCCAAGAATATCTGCACTTCCGCACCAGAAATTGCAATTCAAGAAATAGCTAAATGACAGATGCTAAGGAATTCTGCAACACTTCCTTGAACAGTTTTTAAAGATGTGTAAAGGCACCTACAGTGTACAAGTGATCAAGGATAGAGTGCAAGCCTAATAATGCTCATTCTGTAGCTTCTCAGTTACAAGTGTGTAGTTACTTTGTATATCTTGGGGGGGGGGAGAGGAAAAAGAAAAGAGAAAAGAAATAATAAAGAAAAAGAAAAATTTAAATATATTTTGCAAGATGATTTTCACTGATAGTGCAGGTGTACCCAACAGATGGTATACGTACTGTGATTGTTCCAGATTATGGAATACTTGGCATTTGTGTGGAGAAATATTATAATTACTTTAGGGGCTCGAACCTGTGCTAGAGGGTACAGGGCATTGCGGTTCCTAGGCTGCCGCTTCCGCTCAATAGAGAGGGGCCCGAACCTGGGAGTAGTGCCCCAGGAGGCTGCCCTATCAGTGGGTGTATAATGGTGGGGCAGTTGCAGTGCCAAGCCGCACTTGGAGGGTGTCCCTGCAGCTGTCCTGGCAGGGTGCCCCGAGGCCACTACCACAGCCACTGGTAAGCTGGTGGGCTAGGGGTCCCAAATCCATTGCCTGGACCTGGGTCTGTGCAATGGGTCGGGCCTTTGGAATGTTTACCCCCCTTTATCTTACCGACTGTGAACTACAAAAACAAGCACCAAAGCAAGCCTGAGGACAGCAAATCACCCAGGGGGTTTAGGGTGGGTTCGTGAAATGTGGGAAGTTTGAGAGGAAGAGCAGGGGAAGTCGTTGAGGCTTTCAGTAGGAGGTGGGTGGATGTGGCATGTTTGCAGGAAGTCCGGTACAGGGGTGGATCAGCCAGAAAGATTGTTGGGAAGGATTGCTACTATAAGTTGTTTTGGCAGGGGGGAACTGATGGATATGGGGGTGTGGGTGTGTTGGTTGCAGAGAAATGGGTGGAATATGTCATGAATGTTATGAGAGTAAGTGATAGGATATTAGTAGTGAAAATTTTGATCGGACGGGTGATGATTTCAGTTATATCTGCATATGCTCCACAGGTAGGATTGGATGACGCAGAGAAGGATAGATTTTGGGATGATTTAATATGTGTAGTGAGTGGTATGGGTGATGATGAGGTAGTAGTTCTGGGAGGGGATTTAAATGGTCATGTGGGTGAAGCAGCTCAAGGTTATGAAGGAGTCCATGGATGATGTGCATATGGTGTGAGGAATGTGGAAGGGGAAAGAATACTCGAGTTTGGGGAGGCTATGGACATGATTGTGTGCAACACACATTTTAGGAAAAGAATCAGCCGGTTGATTACGTACGAGTCCGGGGGAAATAGTAGTCAGATAGATTATTTTCTGGTCAGGAGGGTTGATAGGAGATTAGTGAGGGATGTTAAAGTTATAGGAAGCGAGGAGTGTGTGCAGCAGCACAAACTGTTGATTTGTGACATGGTGCTTAAGGAACGAGTGATGAGAAGGAGGACATATGTACCTAGGAGGAAAATATGGAAGCTGAGAAACCAATCAGTAAGGGATGCCTTTTATAGTGAGATGAGGAGAGTGGTGGCTGAACAGGAAGCCGTAGATAGAGGCGTTAATGAACAGTATAGAGCCCTTAAGAACAACCTCTTGAGAGTTACCGATGCAATATGCGGTTGGACAAGAGGCCCACCAAGACATAAAGTAACTTGGTGGTGGGATGAGGGTGTAGAAGCTGCAGTTAAGGAGAAAAGAAGGCTTTTCCGGGAATGGAAGAATGGTGGTAACAGAGAGGAGTACTTGGCTGCCAAGTGCAGGGCTAGAAGAGAGGTATACAGGGCGAAGTCTGAGTCACAGAGACTTTTACTTGATAATCTAAATCATGAAGGAAGGAAAAATATGGTTTTTAGGGTGGCAAATCAGGAGAAGAGGGATAATCGGGACATTGTAGGTGAGCAGTGTGTGAAGAATGATGATGGAAGAGTAGCGGTGAACAGTGAGGATATTAAAGATGCATGGAGAGAGCATTATAGCCGATTGTTGAATGAGGAGTTTGATTGGGATAGAGGAGGTTTGGAGCCCGCTGATCCAGTGTTTGGCCCTTGGCCTTTGATTGACGCTGCTACTGTGAGTGAGGCAATAGGCAGGATACGGGTGGGGAAGGCGGCAGGTGTGTCTGGGTTGACTGCCGAAATATTGAAGGCCTCAGGAGATACTGGGGTGAGGTTAGTCACTGACCTGATAAATAGGATTATATATGAGTGTGTTGTCCCAGATGATTGGCTGAAGAGTGTAATCATAAATGTGTACAAAGGAAAGGGTGATGCCCTGGAAAGGGGAAATTACAGAGGTATAAAGCTCTTAGATCAGATAATGAAGGTAATGGAGAGAGTTCTAGAAGGTATGATTAGAGAAAGAGTGAATATCGATGAGATGCTGTTTGGGTTTATACCAGGCAGGGGGACCACTGATGCCATATTCATTGTTCG
>JAGKTI010037453.1:0-10889 GCA_018397915.1 Birgus latro | reverse complement strand
CTCTAGGTCATTAAGGATAGAAAAGATGTAGGCTTGTTCACCAGGTGGATCAGTGGAAGGAGAGGAGAGCTAAAGGTGGTGGTGAACATTGAAATCTCCTAGAATGGAGATTTCAGAGAAAGGAGAAATGGACAGAATGTGTTCCATCGTAGAAGTAAGATAGTCAAAGAATTTTTGATAGTCAGTAGAATTAGGAAATAAGTAAACAGCACAGATATATTTAGTCAGAGAATGACAGGAAAGCCGAAACCAGAGAGTAGAGAATTCAGAAGAATCAAGTTCAGGAACACGAGAGCAAGATAGATTAATGCGTACAAATACGCAACAGCCACCTTTGGCTTTGAAACGAGAATAGAGAAAGTAGGAGGATACAGAAAAGGGTTTGCTGTCAGTTGCCTCAGACAGCTGAGTCTCAGTGAGAAAGAGAAGGTGAGGTTTAGAGGAGAAGAGGTGGTGCTCGACAGCGCGAAAGTTAGACTCACTAGATGCTCTCTTCTTTTGCACCACAGCCTGTCTCATCTCTTCATTCCACCATGCTGCTTCTTGCCTTGCACCCCATTTCGTCCTCTCTGCACCCCACATGCTGCACATATTTCTTCTGTGAATATCTTGCATACCCCTTCCACCTCCCCCACCTGCTCCAAATCATATTTACTCAATCGTTCCACCACCTCTTTCTTATATTCTGCCTTCTTTCCATCCTCTTGCAACCTTTCTAACGTCCTTGTATGGACTACTTCTTCATGTACTTCCTTCTATTTCTCCACTGCATTTGAACCTTGACTTTCATCCCCACCACATAGTGGTTGGAAAATTCACTCCCCCAACCTCTGTATGGTCTTGCATCCATTTCAAACCTTCTCATTCTGGCATCCACACACAAATATTCAATCATTACCTTCCATTTGTTCAGTTCACTGCCAAGCCTTCTCATCACTTGCCATGTATACCTGTGGATAATTTTGTGTCTAAAGAGAGTATTGGCTATCACCAACCCCCTCCCTGCACAAATGTCCACTAGAGCACTGGCATTATCATTCACTTCTGCAGGTTCACCCCACTCACCTACTACTCCATTCACCTTCACATTCCCTACTTTTCTATTCATGTATCCAATCAAAAACACTCTCTCATTCCTTTCAAATTTTTCCATGCACACTTCCACATTCGCCCATAATCCTTCTTTCATTCTACTTGCACAATTCTGCGCTGGCGCATACACACACACAATCAACCACATTTGTTGTCCTACTTTCAATCTTACCCACACAATCCTTGAGTCAACTGGTCCATACCCTCTTATACTGTGTTCTCCTTCCATCTCCTGTACACAACAATACATACCCCTTTTGCTCTCTCATTCTCACTACTCCTGCACATATACTCCATCCATACTTCCACTTTCACCTCATAATTTAGTCTGTTATTCCATATACATCCACTTTTGCACTCTCAAACACCTGGGCAATTTCTCTCTCCTTCACTTCATCATTCGCACTCCTTACATTCCATGTTGCAATCAGTACCATGTCCTTTGTTCGGTCCTTAGTCATCACCTGTTGGCAAGTCCTGGTCCGAGGCTTATTGTTCATATTTTTAGTACTGTAAGTTGTTTTCCAGGGAAGGACACTAACCTTCCGCCAACCTACCTGTTGTCATGTAGGGAACACATGGTGGTTGGTTATAAGGTTACCACCCAGCACTGTAAATGATTTCCTGGTTATAAGAAATCATTTGGCTTGACATTCATTGAGTACTGCCACATTAAGTGGGTGGATGATGGGTGTCCCCACCTACCACACTTATCAATAATAATAATAGTAATAATAATAATAACAACCTATCCATCCATCCATCATCCAATCCTATGTTGCCCCATGAGGAGCATAAGAGCCCGGGGCTAAGCAAGTTGGTCCTGACAGAAGAAATCTGTGCAGCATGTGAGGTGGTGTGTGGGGTGAAGAGAAGACAAAAGGGGGTTCAGGGAACAGCATGGTGGACTGAAGAGGTGAGAGAGGCTGTGGCACAAAAGAAGAAAGCATATAATGAGTGGATGAGAAACAGGGGAGTCAAAGAAGCTGAGAGACGGATGAGAGAGTTATATGTAGTGAGGAGGAGAGAGGTGAAAAGATTAGTAAGAGAGAGTAAGAAGAGAGTGGATGAGGAATTTGGAAGGAATGTGAGTGCAAAGTGGAGAGAATGTAAGAAAATGTTCTGGAAGGAGGTAAAGAGAGCTAGACAGGGTGCCAACAAAGTCAGCGGGGGTGTGAAAGATAAAAATGGTAGATTACTAGTGGAGAAGGGAGAAAAAGTAAACAGATGGAGAGAACACTTTAATGAACTGTTGAACACAGACAATGAAAGTAATGCAAGTATAAGTGGCCGGGGAATGGCAGGGAGAAGGAGGGTTGTGAGAACAGAGGAAGAAATCAGTAGGATGGAAGTGGTGGAAGCAATGAAGAAAGTTAAAATGGGGAAAGCCCCAGGAATTGATGAAGTGTGTGGTGAAATGCTGAAGCATGGGGGAGAGATAGTAACAGAATGGATGTGGAAGGCGTGCAGATTGGCTTGGGAGGAAGGTAGAGTCCCGGAGGATTGGAAGTCAGGTATAATTATTCATCTGTACAAAGGAAAAGGGGAAAAAGCAGTGTGTGGTAATCACAGAGGCATTTGCCTTCTCAGTGTAATAGGAAAAGTATATGGTAGGATACTTATTGCCAAAGTTAGGGAAATTACAAAGGAATTAGTTGGAGAAGAACAAGGAGTTTTAGGAAGGGAAGAGGTTGTATAGACCAGATATTCATTCTTAGATCCTTAGTGGAAAAGTTTCTAGAGAAGGGCAAGAAGTTGTATGCAGCCTTCATGGATCTGGAGAAAGCATATGACAGGGTGGATAGACAAGGTTTGTGGAAGGTATTAAGAATATATGGAGTGGATGGGAAGTTGTTGAAGGCAGTGAAGAGTACGTATGAGGGTGCTAAGGCTGCAGTGCGTGTGGATGGCAAACTGAGTGAATCTTTCCATTTGAAGGTTGGATTGAAACAAGGATGTGTCATGTCTCCATGGTTATTCAATCTGTACATGGATGGGGTTATAAAAGAGATACAAGGTCGGGCAGTGGATGTTAGAGCGGCCCTAGTGAGAGAGGGCAGTGTTTGGAAACTACCTGTACTGTTGTTTGCAGATGATACTGTGTTGTTGAGCAAAGACGAAGGGGAGCTGTAAGGCTTGGTAGATGAGTTTGGGAGAGTGTGTAAGAAACGGAATCTAAAGGTGAATGTAGGGAAGAGTAAAGTGATGGTCTTCGAGAGAAGTGAAGCCAGTGAATGTACAGTGAGATTGGATGGGAAGGATATGGAGAATGTGAGTGAATTTAAGTACTTGGGCAGTGTGATGAGTAAGGATGGAAGTCTGGAGGGTGAAGTGTTCAAAAGGGTGCAGCAGGGAAGGAAGGTTGCTGGTTTTTGAAAGCAGTGATAAGAAACAGGGACGTGAGCATGGAAGTGAAAAAGCTGTTACATGACAGTATTGTGATACCAACTCTAACATACAGAAGTGAAGCTTGGACCCTGCTGGAAGGACAGAAGTCAAGAGTGAGAGCAGTAGAAATGAGTATTTGAGAGGAGCATGTGAAGTCACATGGAGAGACAGACTAACAAATGAGGAAGTGAAGGAGCGTTGTGGTGTAGTTGAGGACGTGATGGGAAGCGTTAGGAGAAACACGTTAAGGTGGTTAGGGGATGTGGAGAGGATGGAGAGTGAAAGACTGACCAGGAGAGTGTATGTAAGTGAGGTGGAGGGGGCGAGAGGGAGGGGGAGGCCGAGGATGAGATGGAGGGATGGAGTGGAGAGGTATATGAGAGAGGGGGTGTGAGTTGGGAGCGTGGTAGTAAAATGGCGGGGGACAGAGTGACATGGAGGCGATTTGTTTGTGGCCACCCCGTGTGGGATTGAGGCATCTGGCAATAGATAAATAATGAACAGCCTCACTCATCCCTGAGTGGTATTATGTGAGCAATAAACCCCAACCATCCTTTGGATATAAACCTACACAGGCTCAATCTGATTGCAGCTCCTTAATTATCCACTAAAACACCAGATGCCATAATTTGGTTATATGATTACTACCCCACACAGTAAAAGGCTTCCTGTACTCCTTAATTATCCACTAAAACACCAGATGTCATAATTTGGTTATATGATTACCACCCCGCATAGTAAATGGCTTCCTGGTGTACAGGAAACCATTTGGCTGGTCATTCAGTGAAGAGTAACCCATGGGCAGAAGAAGAAAGAATGAAGGAAAGAAAGCGCAACAGGGAGTGTAGTCACCTGTTGGCAGAAGGAAGAGAAAATAATGAAGGAAAGAAAGACAGAAGAGGAATGAAGGAAGAGAAGAAAGGGTAGACACTCAAAGAAGCACTACATCAAGTGAGTGGATGATGAGCCCCCCACCTACCACCAATAATAATAATAAATCTTTGAATAACCCAGCAGTTACCTCCTTGGAGCAGGTGGATTGGTGTGGGAGAGGTCAGAAGGACAGGGCATTTCTGGGGCGGAGTTGAGGGAGGCAGTGCGGGATGACCTACGTATCACGTTGGCTGTGTAGGAGTCGGGGCGTACCACCTATGAAGTTACATAAGAGAGATCAGTGGGAGTAAGCAGGGGCGAACAGGGATAAGTAGAGGATGGGCCGGAAAGTCTGAGGGTGTGAGGGAAGGAAACATTTCACTTGAGCTGGTTTACTCTGACATAACACAGACTGTTACATCTCCATAGTGAATGCTGAGCCACTGTAGGAGACAGATAGTAATATATATAGCCAACTTTAAGGAAATGCTAAGAAAATGATGTATGGAGGTGGTACTATCTTACCCTGCATTTAAGTACAATAACAGACACTGGGCTTTTGGGTTAGGATCTTTGTCAGGTTACACACATTACATAACTACCTAGTTCATTCTCACCTAACATAAAACCACTACCTCTCCATATGAAATGCCGAGACATTATAGGAAACGGGTAGCAAAATTTTTTGTTTTGTATCGTTTTTGAAGGCTCCAACATGATTGCATGCATTGGCCTTGGTCACCTAATGGTGGCTTTTCATGCTGCTCAATCTCTGGCAGCTTTTCTATTCAGTCTCTCATCCCTGAGGTCACACTCAATGACCTCGTCCCAGTTCTTTCTCGGTTTACCTCTCGCAACCCTACCCCAAACATTAACACTTCTCACTTTTTGCATCCAATTATCATCCCCCACCCTCTTCAGATGCCCAAACCACCTTAATCTGCCTCTCCTCAAAACACCAGCACACTGAGATGTGGGCATCATCCAGCCCTCTTAAGTTATCAGAAGAGGCTGGATGACTCCGTCGCTGACACCAGTCCAAGATGTAACACTATTAAGCACATCACTGAAGACTGCATTGCACACAATCACCTATGCCAACAACACAACATACACTCCTTGAAAGATCTGTGGGAAAGCCCAGTCTCGGCCATGGCCTTCCTTAGGGACTCAGGGCTGTTCGGCCACACTGCCAAGGAAACAACTACTACTACTACTATACCAACACACTCCAGTCCCATCCTAACTCTCAACTCTTTCATCATAAACCTAGCCCCCCCAGGCCTTTCACTCAGGGATGCACTGCACATCCACCTAATCATCGCCATTTCTGTACGTCTGAGCTTGTGCATATCTTCCTCCTTTTCTGCCCAAATCTCACTATCATACAGCATTACACTCCTAACACATGACGTATATGAAGATCCCTAAACATGGAGAGAGAGCCCTCTCAATGTCAGGAGGGGCAACAGCTTCTTGAACTTCTTCCAACTACTCCTCACTCTAGCCACAGACCTAGCTTCAGCCCCACCTCCAGCACACAACATGTCTCCCAGATAACACTCTTCCACACAATCAAGAGACTCACTAACAAGTTCAATCCTTTCACATCTGGCAATCTCCACATGCTCTCCCCAACACACCGCACACATGAAATCAGCATTATCTCGCAGTCTACCTCTAATACCATATCATCTTTTATACACCCACTTACCACAAACACTACACAAGATGGAATTACTTCCCACACCAACATAATTATGATGAAATGTTTAGGAAATGATATATGGATATAGTATTACATTACCTTATTCAGTCAGTAAATAACCTCTAATCAGATAAAGGTGGATGCATTTCTCTTGTCACAAAAAATCAATCTACCTAACTACAGTACCTATCTATCACCAGAGCAATGGGTGGCCACAAACAAACTGCCTCCATGTCACCCTTTCCTCTGCCATCTGGCTGCCCTTTTCCCAACTCCCATCTCTCTCTCATATAACTCTACATCCTAACCCACCATCTCATCCCTAGTTTCTCCCCACTCCACCTCACACACATACTGTGCACCCTCTCTGTCAGTTTCTCATTTTCTAGCTTCTCCAATCAGTCCTGTACAGTCAATATGACTATAGTCCATTTGTTTTCATGTGGGGGAACTTAGTCAGTTGCACAACATTAATATTAAGCTGTGCATGCATGAAATTCAGTGAGCCTTAGTTACAGGCAGGAATGAGTCTCCTTGGTTAGTAGTCAATATTATTCTCCAATTTGCTCCTGGTCATCATCTCAGCTGAAAGGGGTTAGGGATGTATAAACTGACAATATAAATGTAACTCAGTCCCACCTGTAAGACAGCATGGAGCAGCTTGGGTGTGCTCTCCCGCGATTTAATGATGACATTGCCATCTGGGGTTGGCTCCTGCTTCTCTCGCTCTTCATTCTGCCGGATCAATCGTCTGCAAGTTCAAACGTATTTTCATAAGCTACTGGACAGGGACACCTTCAAGGGCAGCACCAAGATAACAAGGTGGCTTCACTGCCTAGTTATACCTACATCCCTCAACTCTCTCCCTATCTCCCGTACGGAAGATGGTAGACAGCACGTGAAGGGCAGATTCAGTCTGCAGTCCACTGGGTTCATGTTACAATGGACCTGGGATGATAAGAACAACAACTCTTGGGCTGCATGTTACATTTATACAGTAGTCCTGGAGTTAATAAATCCACAATAAGTTCACTCTGTATGTGCATATACAGTATCATATAAAGTGTAGGGGGGAAATGATTTTACATTTCTGGTAAAAGGTACAGGTCTTATGTACTGTATGCTGTATTTACTAGAGCATATTTGTACAACTCTAATAAATGGAAAACTACAATACCATATCATAGTTGTGTATACAAATATGCAATACTGCAACACAAGAGTACTTTTGATTTTTACTGCATACGGTGAGCAATCAAGAGGAAGATACTGAGACAGAAACATTAACATATCTGCTCTGCACTGTACTATGCAACAGTGCAGTGTGTGTGGGTGTGCCTAAAACAATGGTACAATCTGGGTCTATACCTTTTTCCTTCTAGAAGTTCTATCTATCTATCTATTGCCAGACGCCTCAATCCCGCAAGGGGTGGCCACAAACAAATCACCTCCATGTCACTCTGTCCCCCGCCATTTCACTACCATGCTCCCAACTCACACCCCCCTCTCTCATATACCTCTCCACTCCATCCCTCCATCTCATCCTCAGCCTCCCCCTCCCTCTCACCCCCTCCACCTCACTCACATACACTCTCCTGGTCAGTCTTTCACTCTCCACATGCCCAAACCACCTTAACGTGTTTCTCCAAACGCTTCCCATCACGTCCACAACCACACCACAACGCTCCTTCACTTCCTCATTTGTTAGTCTGTCTTTCCATGTGACTCCACATGCTCCTCTCAAATAACTCATTTCTGTTGCTCTCACTCTTAACTTCTGTCCTTCCAACAGGGTCCAAGCATCACTTCCATATGTTAGAGTTGGTATCACAATACTGTCATGTAACAACTTTTTCACTTCCATGCTCACCTCCCTGTTTCTTATCACTGCTTTCAACGAACAAAGTTACAGCCTGTTAACCCTGCCAATATTATTAATACCAGAATTATTATTAAATACTTTTTAGAGGCTAACTGATCAAGAAATCGAGTTTATGATGAACTTAATGTGCCTAGGTAATGAACTGAGCAGGGGTGGGAGTCTGGGAGATGAAGTACTGTACAAGAAAAGGTACAGCAAGGAAGGAGGATTACTGGTACACCAAAGGTGGTGACAAGGAATATGGAGGTAAGCATGGGGGTACAGAAGACACTGCACAACAGTACTGTGGTCTCCTTATAGTGAAGGGGGTTACTGAAACTTAAATTCTTATTCTTCTGGTCTGAAATCTCTCTCCAATCTGTAATCATATTGAAAAGGTTAAAATAATTTTGAAAAACAAATTATGTACAGTCAAAAAAAGTATTGTTACTCTTGCCTGCTAAGCACTCCGAGACGTGACAGAAACAAAACGTTACTCACTCTCTCTTCCTTAACATTTTGAAATACAGAATTGAGAGTTCTAATATGCTCTTCTAAAAATCCAATGTCAATGGCTATACTGTATACTGTATTATTCAGCATGATCTATCATTTGGCATCAACTTGAAAGCTCAATTACAGTACTCAGAAATAACAGACATACCAATTCCACTGAACCTAGATACAGTAAACTCTCAAGTATCCATTGTACTTTGGCCATGCCCTATGCCGATGAAAGAGAATGCCAGTAATTGCATGTCCGGCACAACACTCGGCTCTGAGCCAGATATTGTGATTCTATCCGTCTCAACCCTCTCGTTTCGATTTTGAAGGCTCCAACATGCTTGCATGCGTTGGCCTTGGTCACCTAATGGCGGCTCTCCACGCTGCTCGATCCCTGGCAGCCTCCCTGTTCAGTCCCTTAACCCTTAAGTCACACTTAATGACCTCGTCCCATGTCTTTCTCGGTCTACCCCTCCCAACCCATCCCCCAATATTAACACCTCTCACCCTCTGTACCCAATTATCATCCCCCATCCTCTCCACATGTCCAAACCACCTCAGCCGACCTCTCCTCATCACAACACCAATACACTCCAGTCCCATCCTACCTCTCAACTCCATCGTAAACCCAGCCCCCCCAGGCCTTGCACGCAGGGACGCACTGCACATCCACCAAATCATTGTCATTTCTGTACGTTTAAACCTGCGAATATCCTCTTCCCTTACTGCCCAGGTCTCACTACCAAACAGCATCACACTCCTAACACATGCTGCATACAACGACCCCTTAGCACGTAAGGAGAGTCCTCTCAATGTCAGGAGAGGCAACAGCTCCCTGAACTTCTTCCAACCACTTCTCACCCTATAGTAATAATACTGTACAGAAATACAGCACAGGCATACCCCAGTTTAACAATGCAATTGGTTAAGTAAAAACCCATCGCTGGGCAGGGTATCATATCTCGGGGTAGATTTAACATGTAAAGTATTGGGATGCATTTTTGAGCCTTGGGTTTCCCCCCCAACCAAGTCCTAAACTCACCCAAATGAGTCCCCCAAAAAAGTTTAAAGCCAATGTAAATAGCCTAACAGCTGTAAAAAGACACTAAACTAAGCCTAAAACCAGTGGCCGTCTCACCTGTACCCAGTAAAGGTCACTGGAGAACGCGATCTCCGACTCGTATTCAAACTCGATAATCAAGAAGCAGCAGCATTGTATACAATCCCACCATCTGACGGTCCTGAGACAATTAAATAAACATCTGCTATGCATAATAATAATGTATGAATGACACAGAATCATCCAAGGTACGAACTGTTGTGATGGAGAATCGTTGATGTTATGACAGGGAATTCTCTTAACAGGGATTGCGATCGACGATGCAATCAGGATAGCCTTTTCAATGGCCCCTATCTTTATGTCTTTTTTGTTACTGTTCTGGTTGCTGAGCTCCTTTATTTTCTTCTCCCTTATTTTCCAACATCTATTCAGAAATTCCTTTGTATTATCAAGGCGTTTTTCCTTGAACAGCCCAAATGTAAACACGATTTGGCAATGTCACAGTTTTCATCAATGCATGAAATATTTACTCTGGAGGGTTTTCATAACTATTAATATTTATTTAAAATTATTATTATATATTCCATGATAGGTCAGATGACAGTTCAATGGTCAAACACAAAATATTCTTTGCTGAGTCGCCTAGTTGTCCACACTCTTTTGTACCTCGTCTGATGGGTGAGAATCCATACCCCAAATGACGATGTTTATTTCACCTATGAATAAAACACATTAAATCTAAGTCTAAAAACAGTTTATAAATCAACCTGAACACAAAATTTAAGTAAAAAATATCATCAAATTTAGTAACAAAAAATCAAAACCCACCGCAAAACCAAAGGTAGGCCTACAATAGGTGGGGTAAGGAGGTATTTCAACCCTCATCACTATTCCGGGGTACAGCATCTAGGAGTATTGTAAATTGGGATTTCCTGCATGCTGTACATAATGTGCTATTGTATGTACTCACCAAGTGTTGGCATCGATGGGGAGAAACAACACTTTTTTTTTTTTTTTTTTTATGCAAGGAAGAAGGAACCAAAGGCCACGGGCCTGCATACTGTTCCTTCCAAGAAAAAGCAAAAACAGTACAAAAGAGAGCCAAATTCAAGATCAGTTCAATTCGAGATGCCTGGACACACTGCGTTTGAAAGACTGGAGATCATAGGAAGTAGGAAATACTGACAGAGGAAGACAATTCCAGAGTTGACCAGTTGCATAAATGAAAGGCTGGGAGTAACGGTTAACTCTTGCATTAGAGAGTTGGACAGAAAAGGGATGAGAGTTTGTTGCTAGACGGGTACTACGTGCCCGTCGTAGAGGTGGAGGGATGCAAGCAGACAGTTCAGAGGAACAGTGACCATTGAAGTAGCGATAGAAGAGAGATAAAGATGCAACAGTGC
>JAGKTI010037450.1:0-10890 GCA_018397915.1 Birgus latro | reverse complement strand
AGACAGCTCAGAGTTACGAGGCCTTCAGCTGTTGCAGGATGAGGCCAAGGAAGACTAAGTTGGGAGGGAAATATACCAAGTTGGCGAGCAAAGATGGGTTGGAAGATTATTTAGATGAGTGCTGGATAGAGATATCACTAACTAGTGGACAGGAATCTCGCATCATTCAAATGATTGAATTTAGAAGATATGGTATACAGTAATGCAGATTTTTAAGTCTTTTAGTTGAGCTCATTATCTTTAGTTAGTGGCATCATATCTCTGCTTCTATTTCTGTTCCTGTTTTTAAGATTACAGCAAATCAGTGGCAGAATGCTAATTACAGACAATTATTTAAAGGAAATTGTTCATCGCCGTGCACCTGAAGATAAAAAAAAAAATGCTGACTTATCGTGTAGTTGACAGGAATGATTTAATCCGTTATTTCAAATGATATAAATCACTTGCATCGCCTTTCTGCCATTGCATTTGTACCAAAACTGCACGTTTCGTGCAAAAGTAAGAGGATAGATGTGAATATCGGCATGAAATTCCCCGGACAAGCAAATGTAATTACATCACACAGACTCACTTAGCCATGCACATTTACACAAAGGCACAACTGCACTCATGTACACTTAAGCGTAATGTCATTGTCAAGGCTGCAGGCAGAGGAAACACCTTCATACCGCTGATGTAATCCTTTTTTTCTTGTTATCTGCAGCTGATTTTATTCACTTTAGAAATTTATTGCTGTGAGGCGTTGATTAACTCCAAATCTAACCCCTCCACTCCAAAAGTCTCTACTTAGCTGAACAGAATCGTCTAGAGATAGCACGAATAAGACAGACAAATACACCACCGGACTGCAAGTTTAATCATTCTTTAGCGTTAAACGTTTGCTCTAACGTGACAAATATCCCTAACCCCCTTTCAGCTCAGATGGCGGCCATGTATAGTCAGACTGCTAGATCACATTTCCTTTTAACCAAATATATTAATTCCTGCCTCTTCACTAAGACTCACTGAATTTCATGCAAACATGATTTAGAACTGAAGCTGTGAGTGATACAGTTCATTCAGACGAAAACAAACCGGCTATATCTTTGTAATGTGAGATGCAGGCTGATCACACCCTACAGTTACAGCTGCAGTGCAGATATCTTCAGTTTAGCTCTCTTTTTTCTCTCTCGATAGGACTAAACTTGCAGGCCTTTGCCTGGTACGTATAATTAGACAAGGCCGTGCATTATCTTAAGGAACTGCAACTACCGCAATTGAGATTTTGTTTTGTTTTGTTTTGTTTTAGTTCACTCAGAAGCTAAAGAGGTACAAGAGAGAGCAAGAAAAAGGGAGGCGAGTGAGTCAGATGTGGATAGGGTTTATGAGGGTAATAGCTGGCTGGGGTAAGCACCTCACTCAGGCTGGCTGCTGGGACCTCTCAGGGGTAAGACAGAGAGAAGCAGAGGAGTGGAGCAGAGAGGGAAGATGAGAATGAATGAGATGAGAGAAAAGAGTATTGCTTAGTGCTAACCAGAGGAAGGAAAGAAGAGTGTGATGATGAATGGTGGTGAGAAGTAGGGGATTGTGGAGTGGGAAATGTGGAGAGAAAAGCAGAATGACAATTAAAGAGTATTGCTTAGTGCTAACCAGAGGAAGGAAAGAAGAGTGTGATAATGAATGGTGGTGAGAGGTAGGGGATTAAGGAGTGGGAAATGGGGAGAGAAAAGCAGAATGACAATTAACAGTAATGAGAGATGGGAGAGATGGGAAGAAGAGTAAGGAAACCATTCTATTGAGCTATTAGTGGAGAAATGAGGAGGAATGTATGAAAGTACGACAGTAAATAAAACAAGGAAAGGATGTAAATAAAGGTGGAGAAAGGAGAACAAAGAACAAATAAAGATAATAGGTAATCAACAGGATGAGACTAAGATCTAAGGATGAAGAAAGACAGAAAGTTGTGGAATGAAGAATATACACGAAGGCAGGGGATTAAGAGTAGGAGGGTAACAAGGAAAAGAGGTAGGTGAATTAAAAGTGGATAAATGAGGAAGAAGACTGCATGAAGATGGGGAAACATGAAAAGAAGAGGAGCGCGTGAGCCAGTGCTTCTTTTGATCAAAATTAGTTCAGTTTCCAAAGCAGACAAGGAAATGACTATAAATCGCACCAGCTTGACCTTCACTTCACCCTTCTTAATCTCCCTTCCTCCTTTCCTTTTTTTTTTTCTGTCGTTCTTCTTCCGTCGGTTTTCCTCACTTTCACTTTCTTCCACTTTCTCACTCTCATGCATACCCTCTTCTATGCCCCCCCTCCCCCCCTCCCCCCGCCCCAGGGCTCTCACCCTTATTCATATCTTCGTCTACTCACTCACTCACACTTTGACACCGACTCGCACTCGTGCTCTCGCCTTTACCCATCTACTCATCACACTTACTTAGCCTTTCATTGTCCTCCACACACCCACTCGTTCTCTCACACTCCAAACTCTCACTCCCTCTCCTCCTCGTCATTCAGTTTCTCTTCATCTTCGTTCATCTTTCTCACAGTCTTAACTTTCATCAGCTCATCTCTCTCTCCTCCTGCTCTTCTTCTCAATTTTTCCCCGTATCCATCTCAACTTCTTTCTTTTATCCCTCTACTCTCCTCTCCTTTCCACTTTTTTTCTGTCATCTCTCCTCATTTTTTTCTTTCACTCTCCTCCAGTATTTGCTTTCTTCTGCCTCACTCCCCTTCCCGCCATTCGTCTTAATCCTCGCCCTTCTTCCCCTCATTCTACACTTACCTTTTCAATTTTCTCCAGCTTTCCCTCCCTTCCTTCTTCTCCCTCTGGTATTCTTTAGCTCTTTACTTATCCCCCTCTCCGGCCCACCATTCGTTTTAACCTTTTCACTGCAATTACTTCATTTTTATTCTTTTTCCTTCCAGATTATACTATTCAGCTTAGGAGACTTTTTGAATGTAGATGATAGATATGGATTATATTAACCCTTTCAGTGCGAGAGACTTTTCCTAAGTTGAATAAATCGTCTGAAGGCAACATTAAGAATGAATAGACGCCATCGCACTTACAACGTTAGTTCTCGCCTGTTTCCCTGTCATGTTATTGGTGGTAGACTTTTGAAAGAACGCGTAAAGGAAATTCTGAAGCATGGATTGTACTAAAAATTTTGGAATATATAAACGTTAATATTTTCAATAATGGATAAAGCTGCAAAAATGAAATATAGATAATTAAGAAATTTGTGAATCTCTAACAATACTGAAAATTTAAAAAAATGGATATGATAAAATTACGAAGCATGGATAATTGTGAAAACTGTTACGTATAAATTATTGTTTTGATGATCAATTCCATTCTGTCTGGTGGAGAAGACCAATCAACCACAGGTAAGCAACAAACCTTACAAGGCCTCCCCATGCAGTGAACTGATATTCCCTTGCGATTGACAGCACCTCGTCACAGGGAGGCACGGGAAAAGTGTGGAGGTTGGATTCAGCATTTGCGTCTCCACCAAATTAACAGGGACACCATAGCAGGCTCCATTCACTCAGTGAAGAAGATATTGAAAATTTTCAACATAACAAAAAATGCAGCATAAATATAAAGGGGGAAAAGAAAAACGAAACCACACACACACACACACACACACACACACACACACACACACACACACACACACATACACACACACACACACACACGTGTAAGTGATAGGTAGATGTGGTAACCTCAAGGGAATATATACTCATGTCATTAAGAGGCGTCCTAACACATCTCTGCTACTTATTTTTTTGCACCTGTCAAATTAATGTTTAGTTGTATGAGAAAAAAAAAAAAAACGAAAATCATGAAGAGAACGAGAAGGAAAGGAAAGAAAATGAACAGAAAGGATCTGAAAAGACAGAACTCTCCGCCTTCATCGAGTTTGGTGCACTTTTCAGGGTTGAATTTCGGTAAGTTCTGAGTTACGGAAGCACAACCCTCAAATTTTACCAGTTTTTGTGTCCTTGTCACCTCTCTCTCTCTCTCTCTCTCTCTCTCTCTCTCTCTCTCTCTCTCTCTCTCTGTTTTCGTGGATTTTCTTCAGTCATATCATACTTTTCTTCTGGCTTGCTTTCTGTTCATTGTCTCTTCCCCCTTGCCTTAAAAATAAGAAAATTTAAGACTTTTGTATAGAAGATATTAATACTGATTTTCACGGTACGAAAAAGAATAATATAGGTATCGATGCTTATAGCATCTTTACTACTTGTCATCAGCACACAATCTCTCTTTTCATGTCACCCTTTAGCTCATAATTATATAACCATTCAAGCCTGATATTAGATGATGGTGATGGTGGTGATGACGCAGATGACGATGATGATGGTGATTGTGATGATAATGACGAGCAGTATTATTAAAAAGCCATATATTCATCAAATGCTCAAGTTTGGTGATTGTTGGCAGCGAAATTTTCTCGTAATTGTTTTCATAAGTACGATTGCAGGAAAACGAACTCAACTTCAGCAGTTTGCAAGATACTCAAGGCCTCTTTGTCTCCTGAACTGGAAAAATAATAAAGACTCTTCTTTTATTTGAGTTTTTCCATGAAACTTTTGCCATCAGCACAAGTTCTCAAGGTCAGGGATGAAATTAGAGCGGAGGACGGAGGAAGCTTTTTTTTCTATACTTTTTTTTTTTAGTTAATGTAGAAACTTTTGTTTAGTATTGTCGTGCGTCAGTGTTATTCTTATCCAGTTTACATGCTGATGCCTTTTGTTTCTCTCAGCTTGAGTACGAGGAAAAACGGCATAATGCTTGCTATCTGCATGTTTCTGTACACAAATGTCAATTAGCAATATCTGGGATGTAATAAATAAATAAATAAATAAAAGTAGGGAAACTGCTAAATACAAGTTATCTTCATGAAATACTAGCCATTAACTCATATAATATGATGACCAATTTTTTCATTCGATTTGTCCTGTCTACCGAGGATTACTGTACATTTAGTTTAGAAAAGATCTCTTGTACTGAAAGGATTAACTAAGACTGTCAATCACGTCCATTTCGAAAAGTCTCTCCAAAACTAAATATAATTTTTTGGTAGTAACGAGAATTAAAAAAAAAAAGCTACTTTACTGAAGTGGTTTATTTGGATGTTCTGTAGATGCACTGGGCTGGAGAAGTGTAGTAGGGAGGGACGGAATGCACCATAGCACAGGCTTTGCCTTATTTAGACATATCTGATTTTGAAGCATTTTTGTGCGACACAGTACATGTATTCAGGACATCAGCACGGCATTAACTCTTTGGCTGTGCATTACCTGCTTTGCGCTTCTTTCTTCTTACATCAGACAATTATACTATGCTCCAGAGAAACCAAGGGCATCCCAAAAATGTAAAAAAAAATACAAATTAAATAAGTAAGTCACTATTACCCTTGTACTATACCTAAGATTAAAAAGAAAATTACCGTTTATTCCACCATTCACTTTGGACTCTACCACACCCCATCCACAGACAAGAAAAGAGGTCGAGATGATGATGATGATGATGATGATGATGATAATGGACGATTTAGTTCAGCTCATAGTAACCAACGGCAAAGGATGAAAACAATTACTGTCTAAACTCTAGCCACCTTGTGCTCCTCCCGCACTCACGTCTCGCCCCTTGTCTGTATTCCGGCGCTTCCCTCGGTAAGGACCATGAAATTACAATTCACTATGGAATAATTGGAACTGTGGCCCTGCAATGAAGGGTATATGGTGGTTTGTGTGTGTGTGTGTGTGTGT
Source organism: Birgus latro (assembly GCA_018397915.1). NCBI lineage: Eukaryota > Metazoa > Arthropoda > Malacostraca > Decapoda > Coenobitidae > Birgus > Birgus latro. The sequence continues at coordinate 5,124 of JAGKTI010037450.1, read as the reverse complement.
GTGTGTGTGTGTGTGTGTGTGTGTGTGTGTGTGTGTGTACCTTAGCTGTGACACGTACCGATGTCACAAACACACATCATGCAAGCAGTGATATCCTCAGGCTCGTCTACGCTGAGTGACCAGCCGTTTAACTGCCGATAACCAACAAAACCATTTACTTCGATGAATGGCTAACTACACAATCAAAAGGACGCCTGGTGATCAAGTGGGTTAAACCGTAACTCTCTCATGGTAGGAACAACTCCAGAATGTTGCTCCAGCCAAAACGAGACGATTTAATTCAGCTTGGAGAGAGCACAGGGGTCTGACAGTGTTAGTAGGCTACATAGTTGATAAAACGTGTAATACCTCAGGGTAAACATGCATGTCGAAAATAATCAAGGAAAATAATTCCTTTAGTCTGCTTTTGCTGTGTTTGTTGGTTCGTGTCAGATATCTCTGAGTCTAAAGTGCTGCTAGAAGAAAAGACAGAATGACTTAAGATATAGGAATGGAAAAATTCCGGAAACTTGAGAGGAAAAAAGCAAAGAAATAAGACAGCATTTAAAGAGCAGGAGACACAAAATTACATATCCATTACTGCATACCAGCAGCAACAAATGTTCTGTAAATACAGTGTGGAATGTAATAATGGGTATGGAACTAAATCTCCTCCCATCCCAAATGCTTTTTTTTTTTTTTTTTTTTTAATTTTCTGCACCTTTCCATTCCTGCGTCTTGACAGTAATTTTAGAGTAACAATTTGTCTCCTGGTTTGTTATGTTTTGGGAAGCTAGCTACCAAATACACATTAGCTGAACTATAGAATTATTTTTAGTTATAATCGCTACCGCTATTACCGATACAATACCCGTAAAATGCTTACGTGGAATAGGGCAACATGAATTCATAGAATTTTACATATTCTCAGAAGAGGCCTGGGTGCTAAAGAAAGGTTTTAGGCTGAAGCCTTCGTGCTGCAGCTCCAGTTCAATTCTAAGTACGGAAAGAAACATCTCCGAGTGTTGGGAAGAGTTTTGATGCATAAAACGCTCGTGTACACCTTTTCGTTTCAAAGAGACAAAGAGACGAAGAAAGGAAGAATTTTGTTACTAGTGCAACCTTGTACTGCGACTCCTATGCAGGTTAGCGGGAGTTACTAGTATCTTTGTATGTACGTAGCATAGTGAGGTTCGTTAGTCCGTAAATTTAAAGCTGGATTACGAGAGCATTTTGGTGCGCGTGTCCCGACACCTCATGATCGAGACGCCACTGTGAATCGCGATTACGAAATTCGTCCTCCTTAACTTGGCCAAGATTTTCGTCCTTATACAGCTGATATACTCTAACTTGGCAACAAAGTTAACCAACATTACGGTTTTCCATTTTCCCATAGGCATAGAACTTCTTCGTGACTAGCACCATATTCCAGCAGTTCAGACTTCAGGAAGGAAAGATGAAAGACTGAGGCAAAATTAAACTGAACAGAATAAAGTGTAAATGTTTTATATTGTAAGCAAGGAAAAAGAAAGATTTAGTGAGAGAAGGGCGGGTAAAGGAGCGAAGGCTAATGGAATATCCTGGCTGCGGGGCTGGCGCTCTAAGGCTGATGTATCATTTAAAGCACAAGGTAAAGGGTAAAGCCACATAAAGCCAACAGCACAAACGCCAAGCATTATCTGGATATAAAATTCTCTCCTAGAATTTGAAGCATCGAAATAACAAATATTCACGTTCTTCTGCCTGACACTCAAGCAAATATTAGCGTATCCGGGCACAAAGCTTCGATGACTAAAAGTGTGGGATTTGAGAGAGGAGACAGACAAGACCGAATGCGGAGGCAGTAGAGAAAATGAAATTAGGGTACACGGAAGCTCCGACAAGACTGATCTCAGTGATGTCAGGTTCATGTATTTTCCATTCACGTTCAATAGCCATGAAATTGTCTTATTTTCAAAATGAATACTGGGCAGTAACAAGATATTAACACTAGAACATGGTGCTAATCACGAAAAAGTGCTGTAGAAGGACTTTAGGAGCCACAGTATTGTCTTATTCTGCTACTGAGCTGCCAGAAATAGGCTGCAAAAAGGACGAAATTCTTCGCTAGATTAAAGTGAACGATAGCTATGTTTGCAATGCCTCATAGTTCTGTCGTTACTGTAACTGCAGGGTATAAGTGGGTTTGGTGATTTCGTAACAGCTCTTTCTTAGTGAATAATTCTGCGCATCTCACCTCAGTATCCTCTCTAATGTTATGGATGGAGACAGTGTAAGAATGGAATATGCAAAATTAGTTGCTAAAGAAGAGGTACCAAGAAGCCCCCTGTGCTACGCGGAATATGACCCATAAACCGGGTACGAAAAATATCAGGTGTATATTTAAACAGAAGCAGTCACAAAAAAAAAAAAAAAAAAAAATCAAATCGCACTTCCCCTCCCTCAACCCCTTTTCACGCTTCTTCAGGGTTTCATATTTATTATTTCTTCCCTCCATCAGGCCATCCAGCTATATTTAAACTGATATTCTCTCGGATTTCTCTCCACCTCTCATTTTATATGATTTTTCGTTATAACGTCTTTTCACTTTGTTTATCTTTTTATCGTCCGTCTGTGGAATAGCATCATTCTGTGCTGGATGAGACAGTATTGTGTATTTTTAGTTGCTTCGGAAAATTCGTCTCTCTTTTTCCTTAGCAGTTTACCTTGCATGCTGCACCTCAGTTTTAGCTTATTGTTTCTGTGGATATTGCTGCGTCTGTCCATGGGAAGTTGCCCGCGCCAGGAATCAAGCCCAGGCGCTATCGGGAAGTCACTGTTCCCGTACAAATGAAGTTGTGCATATTCACTCGGGTCCCCTGGCAGTGTAGTACCCTATAACCTCGGAGGGGTGGAATGTGGCTCACGAGAAAACTCGTAATTATCAGAACACATAAATATTACTCGGAGAGTCCTCGGGTGTCAGTAGTTGTCTGTAGAACGTTTGGCTTTCTATGTATGAAGGGGTGGACGTTTGTGAGAAGACTAAGTGACCGATGGGAGAATGGGAGAGAAGATGAGAGTACTGAGAGAAGAGCTGGAAGTGCAGAAAGTTTTTGTAGTGCATGTCACAGAAGCGTTCATTACAGCTCCCTCAGTGTTTACTATGAAGGAGCTAGAGTGTAGAGACAGTTATAGGACTATTACTGGCAGTCGCACAGACTTTGCTAGAGATCGTCAGTAATCCTACAAGCCAAACTTGTTCTTCGACTGATATCTTACTGCCTTCTAAATGACTAAATCTCAGTCAAAATTATATGAAATGTTACATTATGTTCTTTCTAACATGAGAAATATGTATGGTATGATGTTTTTTGAGAATGGAGAATAATACCAAAACATATGTTGTGAAATATAATAATTAGTGAAACCATGATCTGCCACTCTGGGTAATTATCTTACTGTCCACTGGGTGCTGTTATGTCCGGTTCTCATTCGCTCGTGCTTTCCATTCATTTAATTCCATGTTTGATTTCCTTGTCTCCCTGAATATCCCTAATTTAACTGGACGAGTAAAGGGCCAATAGGATGTGAAGTGGAGCGTCCTACACATTAGCAGCGATATGACACGAGAGGAAAAATGTGGATATTGAGGAGGAAGACGTTCATAAAGTCAGGGAGGAAACGGTGAAGGTGGATGACGCAAGGAGGGAAAACCTGTGATATTATTTATGCTCTGTTCAGACCTGTGGATTTTCTTACGCGTAAATAAAACCATCTGGTGGTAATCGAAGTAAAATGATGTATCAAAAATTGGTCTTAGTGGGATATATTGAGAGAGATATTAACCCATGCAGACCCGTGGATATTCTTACAGCTGAATAAAATCGTCTGGAGATGATGAGAATAAAGTGTTAGGTTCACCAGGGTATGAGTTTGATATAAATAGTCTTGTTGTCAGTTGTTACTCATTCAACCTGGGGACCTCATCTTTACTTTCTTCTTGCTGCCATCTGACGGATTTATTCGTTACAGGAAAGCTCCCTGGAAGTGATGATTGTTAAAGAGGTCTGTATCTAACCCTTACAGATCGAATGTCTCTCCTAAGCTGAATTAATACATCTAGAGTATTAATAAATGAATGTATTTCGTTTTACCCGGAACATTTATATGGCAAAATACACAAATTCTGTCACCTTAACTTGAAGGAAATTTTCTTCCTTTTGCCACTTAGCACCTTTCCAATAACACCTTTTTTGTGCCCAGCATCATACTCTTGTTTTAATCTCTTGTTACACAGCATTCACGGTTGAGACTGGAATTTCAGGCCAAGTCAGTCTGAATAGCATATATGTCAGTGGATCAAGGTGACGGGGAGTTTCAATAATCAGGCACCTGGCTCGTGATTAATTGAGCAGTCAAGTTCAGTCAGCCGTGCTCAACTCCACTGAATGCAAATGCGCGCGCGCACGCACACACACACACACACACACACACACACACACGTAATTAAAATTAAAAGGCAGTTGGTAAAAGTCGTAGAAAATAAATGAAGTAAAAATATTAAGTTTCTAAAGGAATGTCAACGATACGACTGTGGATTTTTGCCTGAAAATGATATTGTGCATCGTAAGATAGAAGCGATGGTGAAAAAAGAAGTAAGTTAGGAATCGTGTGAAAGAACTGAACAAATTGCAAGAGAAGGATGGGAGGAAGCAAACAAGGAAGAAGGAGAGAGAGAAGAGGGAGAGGAAATTATCAGAGTAAATAAGGTGTTGCTACGAGACTGCAAATAAGCATGAATGTTGTGAGACATTCCATTACCCGTCTCTCTCCTTCTCAGTCCCTCACTCCACTTTCCTACACTACATCTTCTCTTAATTTCAGCTTCCCTTCCTTTCGTCAGTACCATATAGTTTCCTCTCTGCATCCTCTCTCTATATTGTTCTCCTTTCTGTATCCTTTCTCCACATTGTCCTCCTCTCTCGCCATCATCTCTCCTCCTCTACATCTTCTCTGCTCCATCCTCTTTTTTTGTCTCAGTCCCTTCCTCTTCTCTCCCTCCATGCCCGCTTCTTTCCCTTTCAGCTTCCATTCCCTTTCGTCAGTACCACATCTGGTACTCTCTCTCTCTCTCTCTCTCTCTCTCTCTCTCTCTCTCTCTCT
>JAGKTI010037448.1:0-10890 GCA_018397915.1 Birgus latro | reverse complement strand
GCCCGTGATAATTACTCCTCTTCTTTCATATACTTCTTCAGTTGAGCTTGTTGAGGTATGTTTTATCTCAGTTGTTATATTTATCTAAATATGGTTTACGCTGCCTTAAAGTTTATTGGTGAATTGTGAACACGTATGTGCTGCCCTGTTATTCGCAAGTTTTGAATTCCGATTGTATTTTATCAGTAGCTGGTGCTGCTTATAATCACGTGGTGGTTATGGTGATGTGTTTACGATCACTTTGATTTGTATCTTAATAAGTGCTGAATGTAATGAACGTTAAACTACAAGGGAAAAACATGACATCATCATGCACCGCGACACCATTCGAGCCTCTCGATCTCTGGAAATGTCGAATTCAGTATGGGAATACAGCCAGTTTTAGTAATTTGGATTCCGATCTCATTCACAGTTACCTTGATTCTGAGTTAAAGTAACAAATAATCACTCATCTGACTGACCTGAAAGCAGAATTCATCAGATACTTCCCAGATATAGATAAGCAGCGTGAAGCCTGGAAATTCATCAGGAACCTATTTCAGTGTGAAGTAGCTGATGTTTCGGATGAAGTGCATGAGGCGTTTCTTGAGTTAAAGTTCAACTCCTCAGCTGAGGAAGACTTCAAAGAAGTGAATCTTGAGACGTTCTGGGTCAAGTACCTTCCTGTTTACCCTCTGATCTCACATCAAGCTCTTCGGATTTTGACAGTGTTTGGATCCACGTATCTTTGTGAAGCTGCATTATACATGCTCGTTGCTGTCAAGACCAGGTGCAGAAACCAGCTGAATAATGAAGGGGACTTACGTTGTGCACCCTCTGGCATTCGACCACGTATTCAAGATCTAGCTAAGAAGCAGTGTCAAGTATCTCATTAAATTAGAAAGTAAGTTCATTAAATATGCTGGATATAGTGTTTGCACAGAATTCATGCTCAATAAAAAGACTAAAAACACCCATTGTTTTCAGTTTTTCCTTAAAATCTGGGAGGGTATTTTATCAATTTGGTTGAAGATGCGAGAGGGGGGGGGGCGGGAGGAGGGAAATACCACCACAGGGCGTGGTAGTACAATGGTTAAGAACCACTGATATGAGTTAAGGCGCTCACTTCAGAGGAAACCATTGTTTACGTCTGAGGTAAGGTTGGAGTTTAGTGCCCACATGATACCACTTAAGACGATCAGCTAGTAACTCATGCTTTCCCCTGTAATATCTACACTAAGTAGTCTAGCCCAGGGCCCCTGCGCTCCTGATGGTCAGTAAAAGGCTAGATAATAGACATATTCATAGATAGCTATAGTAATAATAATAATAATAATAAACTACTGTATATTACGTATTACCATTGTTATTTTTGTTGTTCTTTCGATTTAACCCGTTAGGGAGGGTAACCAGAATTGGAAGGGGGGCTTGGAGAGAAATCGTACACAGTGTTTTGATACTATCAACATTCATTGTTAATATTAACCTTTCTTTGAGTTTTGCTAAGCAGGGGGTAGTTTACGCATATTTTCCTTTTGTTCACTCAGGAAACGCAGTAATCCGTCCTTCCACCATCACGGTCATTAACAGTGTCTCATCTTTTCTACAGAACTAGAATACCTTCAGTCAGTGTTCGTCTCCAAGGAAATGTAACTGCCCTCAGAATCTGTCTCGTTTATACTGAGTTAGGTAAGTGTAGGTTTTTTTTTTTTTATTATCAAACATTCAATGTTTATGTTTTTCATGAAGAGTTCTTGACACCTGATTCCCTCACTTCTTGCATAAAGTTGATTATGCTGCATCGTGCGTCCTCACTTTGGAGAAAAGAATTCTAGTTTTCAAGGAAAATGACCGAAGGAATTAAGGCTTTTTGTTGCCTGGAAACTAATAAAGCCAGTCTTTTAGTCGTCAGGTGGTTTTCCAGATTTTTCTGTAAGTTACCTATTTAGCACTGGGCCCGACAGGAAAGAATCCCCATAATGAAAAGATGTTAGATTAAATCGACTCATTTACGTAAAAAATCTTTAAAAAAAAATCTCTATCATGTTGCTCTGGCTGCGGATGGGCCTCATTATGTGGCTTCTGGGAGAGGAAATTTCAAATGAGATATTTAAATAAACAATCGGCCAAATTATGAGAAGGATCTAACACAGAGACGACAGTGAATTACTGGTGGAAGTAAAGCAATGAGGCCTCTAGGATTTATGTCAAGAAGTGAGTAACATATCTTCTGAAATATTACTATAACGTTATCTTTATTTAAACCATAGTTGAATTATGCAGTGCAGTTTTGGCGTTCGTATTGCAGAATAGATATTTGTTCCTTCGTGTCCAAAGAAGAAAGACAAGAATGCTTAACAACATTATGACGCTTCCATTTGAAAACAGATCATTGATCAACAATAGGACGCTTCTTTTTGAAAACAGGCCAGATGGCTTAAATCAGCGCTCATCATTCAGTAGTGGGTGGAGAGTTCGGGAGGTTCGATGGAAGCGTTTGAGCTGGGGATTAAATCATGGTTACCGAAACATTTTTGGATGGAGTCAGATACCGTACTTTAACTGAAGAATCGACGCTTATGTAACGTAGTATATTCGAAATGATGGTAGGACTGAAGGTGGATTATACCGCATATCGATATATGGTTACTCTTATTGGTAGGTAAGCTATAGAGAAACTGATGGAGGTTGAGAGCATGTATAGGTTAGGTTAATTTGCGAAGTACAGTGTGGGATTCGTGATGGGAAGTAGTTGGTGGCTCAGAATTCATTTTTAAAGCGACTGGAAATTATTTATACGGGAATAAGAAATTTCACGGAACAGTCATTCATTAATTAATTCATTGTTATATTCGTCATCCATGACATCTGTTTCTTGGGGACTGAAAACGCATGATAAGAAAGAAATGCGTCGTAGAAAGTACCATATGAGCTGTAGAAACAACCCACAACAGAGTGCGTAAAATCCTTCTGAAAGAGATGCAAACAACAGTTTGTGGATAGAATGCAAAGGTAGGAGTGGACAGAGAGTGAAATGTGTGAGGTCTAATAGAGAGTTTGCAATGGTAAGCCTAGGTTGTCCAGTGTGCATATTGATGGAGTTTTAATGAGGTCAAGGGAAGACAGTGGGCAGTAAAGCTAGCATGATAATAAATGAGGGTGGGAGTAACTCCAAGACTGCGACGACGTTCTTTAGCTATATTTTGTTCGTGTTTCCGGCTAATGATTTAGTTAAGAATTGCCTCCTGCTGAAATGTTGAAGTCTACACATTGCTAATAATTCGGAAGGTCTCTCCTAAGCTGAATAATGTCGTCTGGAGATAGCAGTAATAACACAAGACGTCATCGTACTGAAGATGTAACTAGTAATCTTGTTTCTAGATGATGATGATCGGTTTGAAGGTGAGGAAAGAAAGCTGCAAAGACTGGCAAGTGACAAATCCTGAAAGTAAATGAAGGTCGCACTGGTTTAAGTATAGAGGACGTATACTTGTGAGTATAGGAAGCTTCTTGGCAGTCATCATTAAACGTTACATATTGGACATGGCAAGCTAATATTGTTTTATGTGGTTGTTGAAAAGCAGTTCGATTGTGAACGGATATTTATAAAATTCAAGAGAAAATTGGATTAAAAAGCATAAATAAGTACATAAGTAAATAAAAAATAAATAAAAACAGCTGAGGGAGGGCTGCCTGAAAGTCTCCTTGCCGTCGAGAATACTCCCACCACGCCCACCTCTCTCTTGCCATTTCTGTTTTTTTATTCTTTTGTATTCGTCGTTATTATACATTGTATCCATATGATCCTGCCACCTTTGCCAACCTTGGGCAGTTTTTTTTTTTCATTATTATGCATTTGTTTCTGTTGCTTTCCCTTCGTCTGGCATTTCTCATTCTGCCCCTCGAACATATCCTGTTTTTTTGCTGTAGAGATTTAGGACTCGTATATCGCATTCATGCACACAAGCGGCATCACTGTCTTCAGATATACACATTTATCTCAACGCTGATTTCATCTTTTTGTACATTCTTTTCATTATCCCTTATGTTTCTCCTTTTTCTCTCGTCGTTCTTGAGATCCTTGATTACCAACCCTCACTCAGCCTCCCATGACTCACTCCCGGCAGATTAAATTCGTGTGCGTTAGCCAGCATAGAATACTATAATTCTCCTGAACGCGAGAAGGCTAACTGTAAGCGCATTAACACAGTGTCCTATACTCCCTCCCAGCTGAATAAAATCGTCTGGTACTATCTGCAGCAACATGAACTTTTTTTTTCTTATTCTTGCTTGCTTCATGAAGACTATGTGATTGAACTTTGGACATTTATTAATGGAATTATTAAGGCTATATCTCACCAGTGCAATTCCAAAGGCTCCAAGATGAGTATAATCGTCTAGATATGGCAAAAATAAAACAAATACGTCAACGGACTGAAGGATTTAACTAGGTATGTCATATGAGTTAGGTCAGAATCTCCGTATTAACTACTTCTAATCAGATATGAAATGAAATGGAAATGGAAAGCATTCTGGTAAAGGTCACATAGAGAGACGTGGGCAGGTCATGTTCTTTCTTCGTGGGAGTGACAACCCCGAGATGGAGTGAAAGAAAGAGGCAGAAAGAGAACAGTATGGCTCGATCGGTTTTTTGACATACGCTGCACTAGGATGGAACTGGATAATACCCAACCGGATCGAGAATAGATGGGGCAGCCCTTGTCTCCAAGTAATCTTAGTTTATGTTTTCCATATTTATTTCTTTTACCGAAACCTATTCCCTTTTCATCGTTCCTGTTCTGATTTTTGTTCTTATTTTCCTCTCTACCCACACACCTAGATTAAAACACCGAGCCTAGCTAGATAATAGTTTGTCTGGATCAGTCACTAAAGTTCGTTTGATTACACCTGGCATAAGTGAGTTACTGCCACAGCCTGAATTGTATATCATGATTGTATAAATTTCAGTAAGTCTTAGTTATGAAATATAAATCAGGCTCCTTGGTTATAATCAAATCGATCCTGTGGTGTAAATACAAGAGGCCATCAACTGAGCTGGAAGGGGTTAGGGATTTTATCAGTTTAGGAGGAAAATAATCTCGCTATATTAATATGATAGGACTTGCGATCATGAACTGCACTACTGTACCGGTGTAAGAGAGAGTGGAGAGCAGCCTTGTCATGGGGTGAGTAACCTGGGACTCCCCGGTCTTTGGCATCATTCCTTAACTTCATCCCTACAGTGACACATTTTTGTATTGTATTCTAGATGCTGCTAAACGATTTTATTTAGCTTGAAGGAGATCTCTGTTAGTGTTGGGGTTAAGCAAAGCCTGCATCTAACCCCTCCATTTCGAAAATTCTCCACTAAGCTGATTACAATCGTCTGGAGATAGCAAAGTTCAGTTCGAAGAGTCTTCACTAAACTTATTACAAAAGCCTGGGGAGAGCAAGATTTTAAGCTGAAAAATACGTAATTGCCAGGATTTCTCCCATAGCTAGAGTATGCTGAAGAAAATGTCATTGCAAAGTTTTCTTTCGGGTGCTTGAAATAATTTGGTGCTAACGTAAACAGAATTCCTAGATGTCCCTACAAAACAGAGGAAGTGTTACTTGAGATAGTATATGATACCTTTTATTTGTAGGATTTCTTTCAGTGGAACAAAATATTGTAGGATTAGTCGTAATAAAATACCCGGGTGCACCAAACGCAGCAGCAGGGTTAGCTGCTTCGTAATAGGCTATGTATCTATTTACAGACAAGAAGGTACCTTTTATTTTTTGCATAATTCTCGTTATAACTTCGGGATCCTTGGGGTACGGTTGGTATATTAAAGATTATCATACAAAAGATACGAACTGTAGCTACTCATGTGAGTAAATAGAACCTGTGAGAAAATTTTTTGAACATTTCTGTGAAGCCAGTATGTACTGAAATGTGCATTCAGGGATAAAGCTGATTGATCATTTTTTTATTGTAAGATTTCGGGTTATAGAGCACAGATGGTTTACATTTAATAACCTAATAAAGTTCTTGGTACCGTACAATCATGCTTAGTTGTGTCGTAAGAGACCAGATAATTGAGAACGACACGTGCCTACTTTCTCGTCCATGTTGCTGGATTAGCATTTACCAGCCAAATACATGCAGCCAATGAACATTTTTATATATTTCTGCTACCTTTAGACGATTTTATGCGACGCAAGAGATATTTTTCTAACTAGAGATGTTTAATATTGCCCCCACTTACCTTTTCAGTACAGTCTTTCTTCCCTAGGTTCATTATGTTTCTCTAGCACTTGACTGATTAAAACGAAAATGTCTCATCGGACTGAAGGGAATAAACAACTGTAGATGAATGTGGTAGGAAGTGATAAAGCAATCTTACAGTATTGCTCAGTCATCTGAAGAAGGTGAATGACATATTATTCACCACTTTTAGGGATATTCTTCTTCACAGTGTCAGTGCCACCAGGGCAAGACATCGTAGTTCCCTCATCAATATACAACTCACCACACTAAACAGAGCATCAATTCCCCAGTTGCGTGAAGAAGGAGGCAGGCTTTGTGCCGCAATCTTAACTGTTTAATTGGAAGTAGTTATTATATTTTACTAAATCAGCGCCTAACAAAACGCTCGACAAACAGCCACTGACGTCCAGAAGCAGGCATTCGGTTTGGTCCAGACCGATGTCATCTGAGGGAATGCTTTAGACACTTGTGCTCCTGCAAAGGTTCCTTTGGCATGGCGTGTATGATACAGTTTGTCAGCTGTATGTCTGTGAGAAAGCTAAAGACCAGACTGACCTGATGTTCTCTGAAAAAAGTTTTGGTCGAAGCTGGCGGCGAAACCACATGTTCCGTGTGGGCTAACACCGGCTGGGCAAACGCCTTCGCAAGGTCAGCGAGCGAATGCGCTTGCGTCAGTATTATTACTGTCATCGTTTATCGTCCCAGCTTAGGACGGACAATACTGTTTAGCTCACAGAAACTTACTGCAGCCCAAGGAATAGTGGAGATAGCTGTTACAGTCATGCCAACCTTGGACGATTATATTTGGCTTAGAAATTGCCTTCCATCTTCTGTGGGTTAACTTTTTGGCTGTCGACAGCGTTCCTGAGCTCCTGGATAAAATCGGCTTCCGCTAATTAGATTACAACATATGGCTCGTAAGTACTGGGGAAAGAATATATTTTATTTTTTTTCTTGCTATGTTCGCACGATTCTGTAAAGCCAAGAAGACAGTTTTTGAAATGGACCGCTCTGATATAAACCTCGCCAACCCTTTCACTATTAGAAGAATCTCCTAACAAGAGTAAGATAGTCAAGAGATAGCAAGGATGGATTAAAAAAAACGTCACCGGACTCAAATGATTCGGTGGAAGGATCACCACCATCAATTTATTAGGGCTGTCATACCGCTGTTAAGTCATTAGTACACACACAGCGGAAATGATTAAAGCAGATATTGACTAGGAATTTTCACGACTATAACAGTAAGTGAACTGAAGTTTGTTTTATTATTGTATTTTGAATGGTTGATTATCCCCCTCAGCACGATGTCGTCACGTATGGTACAGTATACTATATTTCTCTTACTGCTAGACTTTGTTTCACTGTTCATAGCGAAGTCAGAAAGTTTCCAGTTGGTATTAGCTGTGGGATCTCTTATAAGCTGATTCAAATAGTCTGGTGTTAGGAAGAATAAATCAAGGAGGAGTATAGAATAACCAACACCTGTAGAATTCTTTTAAAGACTGACCTATACGACATAATACTGACCTATACGACATACCGACCGCTGAGCCAATCCAGTGATAAGAATAATCATAGGTGTCTACCAGCTTTCTAGTTAGGTACTGGTAGCATGTGAATACTTTAACTTATTCTCAGCCTGTATATTATTGCATGATTGGTGATTAATCAGTTGTTCTTTTAATGCGTCTAACTCTGGGCATACAAAGATAGCGCGTTCCCTGGGGCTCAGCAGTCCTTCCACATGCCATGCACCTTCATGTTACATAATTAGGGTGCTGACATCCATTGTTTATATTGATTAGATGTTAGGACTGCCCACTCAGGACGGCTGAGAGGGTTCTAGCGAGGATTTTTTTTTTTTTAATAACATGTCGGTGCGTCTTATTGAAGGTAAGCAGACTGTTTTAACGGAATTCTAATCATCAGATAGTTCCCTAACCTAGCCTGGAATCGAACTCGAGTCCTTTCAGACCGATCACATCAGAAACCACTTGACTACCACCTCCTGCGAATATTTTTTTTTATTATTATTTTTTTTCAAAGTCAGTTTCAGAAAGTTGGCACTGTCACCAGGCACATTAACCCCTTCAGCCCAAGGACGTATTTATAGTTATTTTTGCTGCTGCCAGACGATTTTACTCGGCATAAGGTAGCAGCCTATTTGTAGCGGGGTTAATGAAGGTTATATCCAACCCATGTTTTATCACTGCTGCCACCACACAATTTCACTCACCTTAAGAGAGCGCCCTAGTAGCCTGCAGTAGTGAAAGATTTAATGAAGGCCGTATCTCATGATTCTCATCTCTTTTATTATTACCCCTAGAAGTCGATTCAACTTGGCTTCAAATAACGCATTAGTCGTGAGAGGACTATCAAGCCTAGATTTAACCCTTCCATTTTGAAATTTCTATCCTAAGGGTAAATGAAACAATCAGGAGGTGGGAAGAAATACGTATAATAGGATTCAGGGGTTGAAGACGTTGACTCCTTGAACTCTACAATGTGTCTGCTAGTTACTCCTGCCACTTCCGGATGATTATATGTCATTAGACCTCAGTTGCTGACGGCGATGACGGAGGCTACATCTAACCCGTTCACTCTGAAAAATTAATCCCAGGTCATATAACTCCACTGATACGGTAACGTACTTTACAGTTTGTTCTTGCTACACCAGTCTGCTTTATTAAGCTTAGGAAAATTCTCTCTAATTAAAGGAATTAATGAAGGCTACATCGAGCTCTACCGGTTGGAAAGTCGCTCGTAAGCATATCATCGTTTGAAAGTAACGAGACCAAAGCATTACATGTAATCGTATTTAAGAACTGAAGATCGTCAGGAGAGCAACAAAAATACATACTTTGGTTGAAGGTGTTGCCTTTTTCTGGGAGTAAGCGCCGCATATATCTCTTTCATGGGCCTTAAAACTGTTTTAACGAAATTCAGTTTATCGAACATTTCTTTGCCACAGCCAGGTATGTCAGGAGATAGCAGATGTAAAACAAGAAAAGAAAAAAAAGATCTTCGAGGTGAAGGAGTTAATATCAGGTCATTGTGTGGGAGAGGGAGTCACTTATTTTCTTCTCTTCACGGCAGCTCTTGTCCTCCGCCATATGAGGAGTACTGATGGCTGCAGTTCTCTTATTAACAGCGTGTTAAACTAAGTGGATGACATGCAGTTTCAAGTATCACAGTTATAAATAATTTCGAGTACCGGTCTTGTAAATTAATAGATAGGGTTAATTTACCATCAAGTTCGAACAGATGGTGTCCTATTTACATTGTACTGTATTTATATGCTGTATATTTTTCTCTGTGTATGCACGAAATGATACATGAAAGATGAAAGACCACAGTGACTGGAAACGTTCCAATGTGATAATCACGGTATAACCACATAGCTACTCTGATTTATGTTTATTGTGAAAATACAACACTTGGACCTCCTTCATTGGTGGACAGAGACTAAATATATTTATTGTCTGCTTTTTCTAGGCACGACCATTTTCCTATCTGATTATATTTGAAGAGCGTTCAAGCTGGGACGAAATTCTTTCTTGATTGTAATGGTAATTATGACATTGGCTTGCTTAATCTTCCAGGACTAGGTTATTTAATTTAAGTGCATTTACAGTATCTTGTCGCTATGACATTGGTAACATGTTATTAATAGCCAGTATCAGATGGCCGTGAGGAGTCTAACTTGCGTAAATGCAATTGCCTCGCTCGCACCCAGAATATCCAAAGTCTCATTAAAATGTGGCCTGACAGATCAGACCGGTTCCCCACGCAAAACAAGTTGGGTGGGTCGGCTGCCGCTTGCTAAAATTAGCCCGATTCGACCCCATTGCATTTATTATTTTTTTTTTTTCAGCCCGATGATATATGTTTTTACTCTAATGTTGCTACCTTCAGGCGATTTCATTCGGTTTAGAAGATTTTTTTTAGTACTCTGGTGTTTAAATATATCATTCACTGACCCCTTCATTAGAAAATGTCTCACCGAAGATATATATCGCTTAGAGATAGAAAAAGTATCTAAAAATACATCACAAGATTGAAGGGGTAATTAGGCCGTATTCTACAACACAAGGAGACTTCTTTCATACGGCATTACACCTTTAGTCAGAGGATGTATTTTTCTTTCTCCAGAATGTTATCCAGAGCTAGAGAGCATTAAGAATCCGAGGCGTTAAATAACAGCTTTCATTAACCTCTTCATTATGAGAGGGATTTCTATGAAATCGTTCAAATGTAGCAAAAACCAAATCTGTACGGTATGAAGATGTCAACGTTGTGAGAGAAAACACTGTGATTATGTATATCGTCTTCGTCATCAGCCTTTGAGGTCCACTGCAGGACCGGCCCATCCCTACCGAAGCAGGGACGATACCGCCATGTATCTCTACCCAGTGGCTTAGGCTGTCTGGTAGAGACTGTATGTAGGGTGAGATGTGCTTCTGAGTGTAATTGTAGTGTTGTAGTGGCTTTGGATGTGTGTGTAGTCTGTTATTAAAAGCCAGTGTCAGATGGCCATGAGGAGTCTAACTTGCGTAAATGCATTTGCCTCGCTCGCACCCAGAATATCCGAAGTCTCATTAAAATGTGGCCTGACAGATCAGACCGGTTCCCCACGCAAAACAAGTTGGGTGGGT
>JAGKTI010037447.1:0-10890 GCA_018397915.1 Birgus latro | reverse complement strand
AGGATCAACCAAAAGGGTTTTTTAGAACAATAGGGAAAAGGTCGAGGTCACATGAGACCAACTTAAACCCTATTTTATGTAAACTAATCTTTGTTGAAGGAATCAAGTTACAACAAAGATAAAGAGATTCGATTTTGAGATGATTCTGGCGAAGGTCAAAGGCCATAGTAGCAGAGAAAGGTCAAAGTTAAGACCACTGTGCAAAGTCAGCTCAAACAGTTTTGATGTGATCTGAAATAAACTTGGTGGAATTGTTAAGGGTTAGGCAAGAATTGAATATTTATGTTCGGAGAGAAATTTGCCGAAGGTCAAGGTCAAATGGCCAAGCCAAATATTCCACCCATGGACCATCTTGTGGGCATGGGTGTTGTGCTGTCGAGTGCCCCTTCTACTTATGCCTAGGTTCTTTACCGGCAATTCAACTTCTGTACCATAACGTAACGCCTTACAATTTCTGTTCATTTTCCAAGTAGCTAATCATTATGTTTCTCAGATATGTTTGCAGTTTTACACTTTCACTTCTCCCCCCCCCCTCTCTCTCTCTCTCTTTCTCAACTATAAAAACACTACTAATCAAGAATCATATGAACATGAGAGGCACCAGTTCATCGCTTCAGTTCAGGGCTCATCCTTATAACTTTATATTGTGTCACCCCCTCTGCACAAAGAAATGAAAAAAGAACAACCGTCTTGACACTGCACATACTATCTCAGCAACATCCCACCTACCCAAAACTACACTTCAACGTGTACATAAATACATAGGCACTACAACTATCCACAACCTTCGGTCAAAGAACATCCTTCATGAACGATCGCTAGACATCCATCTCAAAGAAACTACTTGAAGAGGGAGACACGAGAACTACCAGTCACACTGCAATGTGGTCACCACCTTTGCCTACGACAATACAGAAACAAGATATAGCTCACAAATAGTCTTCTGTTCCCACACTGCAATGCAGCCCCCCACACCACCACACGCTCATTTCATACACCCTTTCAGACAATCATTCAACATAACCACAACAAAAGACCTCTGGGATTGATCGGTTGAAGTGCTCGGCTTCCTGCAGTCCACTGGGTTTACATCGAGATAAACCCTGGACTGGAACAACAATAAAAACGACAGTAGCAACCTTCCCTCCTTCCTCTTTCATGAATAATATACTAATACGGTACGTCTAATTCCCTCCTCCTCCAAACACCTTTCTCCTACTCTGTCTTACATTTTCTTGTCTTTGCCGTTTTTCTTATGTATCATGCCTTTCCCATCATTCCTACGTTTATCTTTTCTTTTGCTCTCTCCTTTTACTGTTGTTTCTATCCCATTTTTAGTTCCTTTCCTCTTTTTACCTTTCATTTTCCTTCCGTCATCTCTCTTTTGAATTCTCTCCCGCTCATATTTTTTCCCTTTCCTCTGGCCTTCCACATTTTCTTTTCTCTCGTTTCTTTCAGTTATATTTTCTCTAAAATTTTCTTTTTTCCCCACCATCCATCTTTTCTTCCCTTCTGTCGTTTTTCCTACCATACTCATCTATCCATCTTTTTTCTTTAATTTTTCCTCAATAACTAATTGCATCCGTTTCTCTTTTCCCTTTTTTGTTGTCCTTTTTACCCGTCACCGCCCTGGAGGGACTTGGGGACCGGTACTGCTTTCACTCGGTTTGTCTGTCTGTTTGTCTGTCTGTCTGTCTGTATGTATGTATGTATGTATGTATGTATGTATGTATGTATGTATGTCTGTTTGAATGTCTGTCTGTCTGTCTGTCTGTCTGTTAACAACTTTACTCGAAAACTAGTGATGCGATTTTGACTAAAATTACAGGGATGATAGACTATGACCTTCTGATCAACTGATTAAATTTTGGGCCAAATTGGGCCAAGACCCAGGCTGTAGGCCTAAAAATTAAAAAAAGAAATAATCTTTATTTCGCCACTACCCCCTTTCAAATTCGTCAAATCGACATGAAACCAAAACCTAAGGGTGCATCTTTCAATTCTGCATCCTACAACATGCCTTGCTATATCAGGGGGTCACTTCCCAGTTTGCGGTAGGGGCGGTCAGTGTCAGATGGGTCGGGTCTAAAATTTTAAATGGGCATAAACTCGTCAGTTTTCACACGATTAATTCCAAATTTGATATGTGACATCTTTGCCTAGACATCCTGTTGTGTTTATACCAACACTAAAATGACTGCCGCGGACGAGTTTGCTCTGCCCTGGCACCGTTTCTTGTCCTTTTATTTTTCTTCCTCATTTTACATTTCAGTCATCTCCCTTCTTTCTTTTCATTAGCTCTTCATCCTTCCCTCTATTCTTTCTTTCTTTCCTTCTTCCATCCTTCTTTTTTCCATTATTCTTTTCTTCAGTGAATCATTATTCTTTTCTCCTTTCTTTTTTTTCTGACCTAATCCCTTATATATTTCTTTCCTCTTTTATCTTTTGTTTCTCTTCTTTCTTTCTTTCGAACTTTCATCTTCCTTTAGTCCTTCCTTTTTTCTTTCTTTCTTTCTCTCTCTCTCTCTCTCTCTCTCTCTCTCTCTCTTCCTTTTTGAGACCTTTCTTTTCTCTTTTTTTTCCTTGCTTGCATGATTTGTTTTCGTCTTTTTTCTTCTTGCTTTCCCTCTTTCTTTTAGTCTTCCGTTTCTTCCTTCTTTCTTTCCTTCCCTTCTTTATCATTCCAACCTTTTTCATTTTCCAATTTCCTTATTTCTTTTTTCTTTCATTCTTCACCCTCTCTTTTCATTTTTTCCTCGTGCTAAATATCCTTTCACGTCTTTCTTCTTTCTTCATTCTTTCTTCCCTTCCCTCCTCTTGCTCATCCACTCTCTTTCCTTCTGTGTTCATTCTCTTCTCCTTTTTTCCATCAGCTTTCCTCCTATTTTTTCCCTCCTTCCATGCCATTCCCCACAGCTTATTTTGTTTTCCCTTCCGTAAGTCTGTTCTTTCCAATTTCTCTTCAGCCTTTTCCACATTTTCTTTCTAATTCAGTGTTCTTAATTTCTCATAATTCCATTTTCTCGTCCTTACTTTCATATCTCCTTCCTTTCCCTTTTTCCCGCTATTGTTCTCTTTCCATATCCTTCTTAGATGCAGAAACATTGATAGGATTAAGGGTGTATGTCAGTCACTCACTCAGGATTTTCGGAAACGAGATGTTAGACTCTAGTAGAATTTAACAAAGCCCCATATTAGACTCATGATGTTCCCGCATCTGGTATTGCTTTATTTTTAACATCTCTGCTCTCAATTTTTCTTTCTCCCCCCCCCCCCATTTTGCCTTTTTCCTCCTTTCCTCATCTCTTCACTTTTTCCCCTCTCTCTTTGAATCCCCCTCTTTTTTTTCCCCCCAAATTTTTCTTTTTGTTCCTCTTCATTTCCCTTCCATCTTTCCTTTTCTTTCCTCTGTTTATTCTTATTTTTCTTTCAGTTCTCTTTCCCTCCATACCTTCAGTGTTTTTTTTTCTCTTCCCTCGCTTCACTCTTTCATTTCCTATTACCCTCCCTAATTCCTTACAACCTTTCTTTCCTTTTCTCCTTCCCTCTCTGTCTGCTTCCCCCCATTGTTCCTTACCCTTTTTCTCCCTCTCTCTACTCTTGTCTTCTTCCTTTCCCTCTCTTTTTCTTCCCTTCCCTACTTCCCTCTTTTTTGTTTCCTTTCCCTTCTCCCTCTTCTTTCATGTTTCTTTATTTCCTTCATTCTTTCTCTTGTCTCTTTCTTTTTTTCCTTCCTTCTTTCTTTCTTTTCCGTTTACTTCTCTCGTTTCCTCTCTTTTTCTTTTCCTTTCCTCCTTCTCTCTCCTTTCGTCATTCCTTCCTTCTCTTTTGTCCTTCTTTCCCTCATTTTTCCTTTCCTTCTCTTCCTTCTTTGCCTCTTTTCTTAATTTCCTTCCCCTCCTTCCTTCCTTTCCTTCCCCCTTTTAATTACATTTCCTTCTCCCCCTCTATTCCCTCCTTCTTCCTTCTTTCTCTGTTTTTCTTCCTTCTTTCCCTCTCTTATTCCTTGCCTTTCCTCATCTTCTGTTTTCCTTTCCTTTCTTTCTTCCACCTCTTTTTTCCTATCTTTCCCTCCCTCCTTCATTCCTTCCCTTCTTCTTTTTTTTGTTCTTTCACTCCCTCCATCTCTTTTTTTTCTTACTTTCCTCACCCCCTCCTTTTCCATCTTTCCTTTTCTTTTTCCATTCCTTCCCTCCTTTCCCTGTCTTTTCTCCTTCCATCTTTTCCATTTTTCCTCCCCTTCCTTCTTTTTTCTCTTTCCTCTTTCTGTCTTCCTTTCCATCTTGCATGCAGTGTTGCTAGAGAAGTATGCAACACCACTGGAATTCTCTCCGCATCTCCGTCCCATAGTCCCGAAGGAGACTCACAAGGCTGTAGCGAGCAGGGAGATGAGCAAGGTGTAGATGGCCTGCCTGTGAGGTGTGGGAATGTGTGTGGGGACGGCATGATGAGCTGTGTTTGTGATAGAGTGGTATGTGTGTGTGTGTGTGCGTGTGTGTGTGTGTGTGTGTGTGTGTGTGTGTGTGACAGAATGATTAAAAGTAGTACGGTGTGGTGTATTGTAATATATTGTGGTGTGGTGTTTGTGTGTGTAACTAGATGGTGAGGTGTGGTGTGTGTTCGTGACGGAATGGTATGGTGTGTGATCTCAGCCTAAGGAATGGCGTGTGTTTGTGGCGAGGGGGAGTGAGAATATGCTGGTATATTGTGGTGTGGTAGAATGTATAAAAGTGCATGATGTAGTGATGTAGGATGGAAGGCTTCCTGGTGTACAGTAGGTGGAGAAAATATAACTAACCCAAGCAAGCACAAGAAAGGATGACAAGCACAAATTAATATTAGTACACTGCAAGACATACAGGCCCAAATTTGACCTTAACCTGTGCCCTTCACCTTTGGCTGGTTGCACTCAAATTCGAATCCCTCCATCTGTGGCTTATTGTGAACCCCACTCCAAGTTTGGTTTATTTTGCTAAAAGCTGGTCAAGCTGACTTTACCATGTGACCTAGTCTCTTGTCCTACTGTTAAAAAAAAAAAAAAAAGTCAACCCGCACAAGAAAACGTGAGCTGCAAAATCTTGCAGGAAAAACACCAGAAGCAGAGTTAGGACGCAGGATTTATTCCACGTTTCACTTGTGATTGTCTCCTCGGAAATAACAAGCAGTAGATACAATAAGCTGCTTATTTAGTCCTGGCTTGAGATTTGACAACGTCCTAGTTAGAAGGTGTGCTAAGGATTTGAACCCATTGTCATAGTTGAAATTGTTGTTTGTTGCAATAAATGTAGTCCCTGAACACCTGCACCTACTTACATTAATTTCATACAATAAGAACTTAGGCGTCTTCCAATTAATTCAGTGATTAGTTTCACGTCTTTGACTTACAAGAGCATTTTTTAGGCTATATCTTTTCATTTCTTACATATGTTTAATAATCCTTTTGTTTAAACCCACCGAGATATACTTTCCAAAAATCCATGCACGGAACGCTACACTCCTGCACTCTGTTCGCCTTGCTACGTACGATTTTTTCTCACCATATACCCAATGGTGACTTATAACTTCATAACCTGTTTTGTGCATACAGGGAAAAACCTTAGTAACTGCTGTATTAGGCAAAACAGTCCACTCTTATAACCTTACTTTTCCGTCTGTGCGTTGGTAAATGCTCAGAGCTTTCTTCTTGGTTCTGAAACTACAGTAAGGAGGGTCTCTGAAGACAGTGAATGATCTGAAGATGTATTAGCATTTTCCTTGCAAGAACTCCGAATAAATCCCACTGTTTATTATTCATGAGGAAGCCGCCACAGGCAAAACACCGATAAATCCTAGGTCCTTTCTCTGCCTAGGGTGATTCCTCATCATTAGGTCGGTCCCTTTGTTAGCCCTCAACTCTTCCACCATATTTGGTCCTTTTAAATCAGAATCGTAGGACTCATCCCAGTCGAACTTTGACATTGCCATGTGACTTTGACCTTTGACTGATTATTGTTAAAACTGACTCCCTCCGTTCTTGTCTTACCCTCAACTCTTCCACCAAGTTTAGCCTAAATCCGATCGAAACTATGTATGTTGACCTCACCGTATAAGCTTGACCTATTGTTCTTAGAAATAATAGCTAGTTCCTTTGCTGATCTTCAGTCCTTTCACCGACTTCGGCTGAAATCGGATTAAACCTGTTGAAGATAAATGGTACATTACAACTAGTGTTTTTACTTCCATTGTAACAGAGAAAAATGTTAAAATGCTTGTCGGCTCTAAAAAATCGTTGTGTACCTAGATAGGACAAAAGGACTAGATAGGATGAAGGACTGGACTGAGTGAAGGACTAGATAAAATGAAGGACTGGACTGGATAAAGGGTTGGACTGGATGAAGGACTGAATGAGTTTAAAGAATGGGTTGTGTGAAGTAATGCAGAGAATGAAAGACTGAATAGGGTGAAGGACTGATGCGATACGTAAGAATAAGGAATGTTTAGTGTGGCTTGCTAGGATGAAGGATTTAAGTGGAAAAAGGGTGGTTTAACAGGATCGAATGAAGGATGGTATGGTAGGACTAGACAGTATGAAGGATTATCTGATATTAAGTAGGATGAAAGATGGTGAAGTGTGGGTAGATCGGATGGAGGATAGTGTTATGTGGTTGGACAGGATGAAGGATAGTTTGAGTAGATAGGATGGTGGATATGAGGTGTGGATGGAGAGGATGAAGAATGGTGTGGTAGCTGGACAGGATGAAGGATGATGTAGAATGGTGTAATGTGGTCGGATGGGGGAGGATGATGTGTGTGGCGTGGATATACACGGGGAGGAATGGTGTGATGTGGGTAGATAGGATGAAGGATGTGTGGTGCGACTAGTTACATAGGATGAAGGATGTGTGATGTGCTTGAATTTGATGGATGATAATGTGGTATGGATAGATACGACGAAGAATGTACGGTGTGCTGTGGTGTGGCTGGATAGGATGAAGGACTGTGTGGTGTGGTATGGTATAGTTGAATATGATGAAAGAGAATACAGTTGAACAGAATGAAGAATTGTATAATGTGACTGAATAGGATGGACTGTACGATTCAGCTGGAGAGATGTAGCTGGAGAAGTTAAAGAGGATGAGCGACTAACTGGTGTATGTTTCAAATTTTTCAGGAAGCGAAGAACTATTTCCTTGCTACCGGCAGCTGATTATATTCATTTTTTAAATCTTTAGCGTTCTACGATTATAAGCTGAGATTAACCTCTCATCTCGAGAAAAGAGTTTATAATCTTGCTACCACATTAGATTAAAAGCATCTCCTACCTTTAGAGGGATTGGGGCCTTTGTCAAATCACTCAGCTAATGAGGAAATGTAAATCAGTATAATACGTCTTCTGATTCACAGGGCTAAGCTTTATAATTCTGGAACACACTGAGGCTCATACGTGATAGGCTATTCCTCTTTCATTCCGACGGGAGATTTCTCGTGTGTTGTGGAGGCAGCTTAGTCAGTGTTACCCGTATCTACCCTGCATCATTTATTCATTTCCTACTCCCACTGCCACACCCATGCCCACACTAGCTGAGTTTTCCCCGCTACACATAACATACAGCCACGTGATTTTCTAGTGGAGGGCTATTTTGCACCACTTAGGGCGATAGTAGAGGGGTCAGTGATAAGGAAATATAGGCAAAGACAGAGAGACTAAGAGAAATTATGAACCAACTGAAATAATAAGTAAGACCAAATTTGTAAATACTGAAGTAAAGGTGTCTGTCATGGAGATCCTGAAGGTAAATTATACACCAATAAAATTCGTCTTAAGCTCAAAAAAAGTTTATTGAAGTAAGGATGATGGTAGTGAGGAAATTAATGAAGAATATTAAAGCAATAAAGTACGCATTTGAAATGAAAGGATGAACTCAAGAAAGTGTGTAAATATTGAAATGAGGGTAATGGTGGTGTGATAAAAAGGAGAGAGAGAGAGAGAGAGAGAGAGAGAGAGAGAGAGAGAGAGAGAGAGAGAGAGAGAGAGAGAGAGAGAGATGAGTCAATAAACCAATACAATGTGTAATTTGATTCATAGGCGCCAGAAAATTTATAAATGTCTCAGCAAGAGCGATGGTGGGGAGGACAGTGATGAGAAAACATAAACGAAGAGGATATATAAACTAAGAGAAAAAATAAACCAACCGAAATGAAAAAAAAAACAGGCGTAAAAATATCTGTAAATATGGAAGTAAAGGTGATGCGGGAGAGGAAGTTGAAGAAAAATTATAAAT
The DNA here is from genome assembly GCA_018397915.1 of Birgus latro. Taxonomy (NCBI): domain Eukaryota; kingdom Metazoa; phylum Arthropoda; class Malacostraca; order Decapoda; family Coenobitidae; genus Birgus; species Birgus latro. The sequence continues at coordinate 2,629 of JAGKTI010037447.1, read as the reverse complement.
CATTAAAATACGTCATCTGATTTGAAAGGTTGATATCAAAAGAGTATGAAAAAACAGAAGCAAGGGAGACGGTGGAGGGGATAGTGAAGAGAAAATATAGGTCTTATGCTCGAGGAAGTATGACAATATTAAAGGAAGGATGATGGAGGAAAGGGAATGAAGAGACAGTAGCAACCAATACAGTAAACGTAGAGCACAAGAAAATGTAAATATGAAAGTTAGGGTGGTGATGGCTGAGGGGATACTGAAGAGAAATTGCCCTGAGAGCCTGGGTGAAGCAAGGAGTAACAGTGTTAACTTGGGTCACTATCAAACTAAGGTGGGGAGAGCCGGTAAAAGCGGTTTGTTACCCAATATCTAGAGAGAGAGAGAGAGAGAGAGAGAGAGAGAGAGAGAGAGAGAGAGTGTGTGATAACGTTAAGAAAGGATAAATGGCTAGGAATATCAGAAGCTATGACACAGACAGACAGACAGAGAAAGGATATGTGATGGCTTTTGTTTTCTCTTTTATAAAGTTCTCTCTCTCTCTCTCTCTCTCTCTCTCTCTCTCTCAGGTAATTTTTTTTCAATCACCTTTCAAACCCACACCACCTCTCACTAAAAGGAATTTTAAAAACACACACAAATAAGAGACAGGAAAAAAACAGCATCCTCCATAATTAACAAGGAAAACAGAAAACAGGAGACACACTCACCAATTTCCTATCAGTCCAGTAACTAATAACTATAATCGTCCCGGCACTTAACTGGGAGCGGGGACTGATAAAAATAAATATAAAGACTTATTAAGCGAACCCAGAAAGAATTTATAATCGTTTACCCTGGCGCAGTGAAAATGGAGGGAGATTATTATTTTTTCCTTTTCACCTTTTCTAGTGAGAGAAGACGAGGCAGGTCTGTCTGTCTTTCTCTCAGTCTATCTCTCTCTCTGTCTATCAGTCTATCTGTTTATCCAAATGTCATCTAAATATACCACTGCTGATGAAACTGCAGTGTATTTTGATGTGGAGTGTGTAGCTGTGATGGTTATTCTCTCTCTCTCTCTCTCTCTCTCTCTCTCTCTCTCTCTCTCTCTCTCTCTCTCTCTAAATATCATCTAGGTACGATTCATATCTTTCTACCGCACTGCATGCTGAGAGGGTGTAGGTGTGACTCACTCTCTCTCTCTATCTCTCTCTCTCTTGCCTCGGGTGGTAGGGAGGGAGGAAGGACAAGGAGAGGAGGAGTGACAAGGAAGCAGATATATAATCACGCAAATTAATACTGAACATCGTACCTACAGGCAAGAAAACTGCGAGGCTCACTGGAGTGTTTTTGGCGTCAGACAGGGAGGTAGGTAGGGAGGTAGATAGCCAGTCAGGGAGGTAGGGAGGTTATCAGGGAGGCAGGTAGCCAGTTAGGCAGGTAGGGGGGTTGGCAGGGAGGTAGGTAGCCAGTAAAATAGGTAGGGAGATAGCCAATCAGAGTGCTAGGGAGTTTGACAGGGAAGTGGATAGCCTGTCAGGGAGCTAGGGAGGTTGGCAGGGAGGTAGATAGTCAGTCAGGGAGGTAGGAAGTTTGGTAGGGTAATAGACAGCCAGTCAGTTAGGCAGGGAGATTGATAGGGAGGTAAGTAGCCAGTCAGATAAGCAGTGAGATTGGCAGGGAGGTAGAAATGTTGGCAGGGAGGCAGGCATCCACTAAGTGAAGCAGAGAGTTTGGCAAGGAATTTGGTAGCCAGCCAGGGAGACAGGGAGGCAGGTAGCCTTCAGGGAGGCAGGGAGATTGGCAGGGAGGGAGATAATATTCAGGGAGGGAGTTAAGCAGGAAGAACTGACAGGGAGATGGGTAAGGAAGGAGAATAGGATGAAGGAAAGTAGACTGGGGGATACAGTTGGTAAAGAAGCAGACAGGCAGTGAGGTAGACAGGGAATAAGAAAGGGAGGTAATTAAGGAGACTGGTAGCGAGGGAAGGAGATAATAAGATGTCAAGGTCATTAGTCAGATTGCAGGATAACTTTACTAGTAACCAAAGCGACTCATTCCAGCTTCATAACTAAAGTCATCGAATTTCTTGTAACCACCATAGAGTTAGTTGTGAGAGCGGCTTGGTTCCGTCTGGTGAAAACGGACTTCAGCGCTGAAAAAATGTCTGAAGATAGAACCATGTCTAGGTGCGCAAATTTGCCTACTATTGTCCGTCTAAATATTCCTGACAACGAGCCGTCACTACCTTTGCAGCAGCTTGGTTGATACGACCCCTCGAAAAGTAATGCAACGTCCCTCCAACATTTTATTTAACTTGAGCTTTATTAACAGTGTCCAGCTGAATCAACAAGGCTAAGCGATTAAGATGGGGCGTAGCTAAATTTGGAAGAGTTAAAATAAATGAACTAAGGCTCTCGGTAACAGGCTTTGTAATGAGTCTCTACAGCCCTGTATAGTAAAACCCGAATGAATAAATGGGATATATGTAAAAAAGTAGGAAATAAAAAGTATAAAATATGTATAATAGTAGGCAGCATATATGTATAAAAGATGCAGACATACATATATGCATGTATACAGAGATTATAGACTATTACACACACACACACACACACACACACACACACACACACACACACACAGACACACAGACACACACAGT
>JAGKTI010037446.1:0-10890 GCA_018397915.1 Birgus latro | reverse complement strand
TTTTTTTTTTTTTTTCTGACTAGTAAACATTTTTGCTCCATTTCGTCCCCTAAAATTGTGAAACCTATAAATTTTTGTGTAAGCATATAGCCTAATGACCTTGCCAATTTATATTCCTCTAGTTTGTGTTCTGTATTTTTCTGCCTATTTTGAGGGTGGTAAATTACCTTTCTCTCGCAGAAAGATTTCCTCTCTTATTACCATAATGTTCCTTAAGCCTTACCTACTATTGTTTTCGGCATAATGGAAGAAACTTACTCAAAATTAAGGGGCATGTTACATTAGCATTTAAACATATCGGCGAAGACATCTGAGAGGAATTGACCGCCTGGCTGCTTGCGACAGTAGAGTAGGGTCATGTAAACATATCAGTGACTTCGAGCCCTTCCCATAATTGCTCGCAGTTTTTTTTTATAGCTTTTAACTCACTGTCACTGACACCGGTACAGTAAAGCATCGTTCAAGGCTGACAACTATGAAGGGGTTAATGGAATACATTATTGTTTGCTTCAAAACTCTCTCTTTCACACACACACACTTGAGAACGAACAAAAGAATGAACAATGTACACTTAACTGAAAGAGACAGAAATAACTATATGCTCTGCCAGTCTGAAATGGGAAGCGCAATATCTAATGAAGAATGTGAAACTGAATGCTAACTTAAGAGAACACATGAGATGGTAGAATAATTTTTTTCTGATTAGCAAACATTTCTGTTCCATTTCGTCCCCTAAAATTGTGAAACCCATAAATTTTCGTCTAAGCATACAGCCTAAAGACTACCAGTTCAATTCATATTCCTCTAGTTTGTTTTCTGTATTTTTCTACTTTGAATTTGGTAATAATTATCTTCTCTTGCTGAAAGATTTCCTCCTTTATCATGATCATCACATTCTTTAGGCCGTACCTATGGCTGTTTCCGGCATAATGGAAGAAACTTATTCAACGTAATAAGAAGTGGATTTCAATAAGAAGTGGATTTCGTTTCCCAATTCTCCAACTGGAGCCCAGGTTAGGACAGGTTAAATTATTAGGTAGTTAAGCAAGGTTAGGCTAGGTTAGGTTATCAGTCGCCTAATAAAACTCCACCTTGCCATCCATGTGATCGAGTTGTGAGCAGGAGGTGAGGGTGGGGGGACAAACTCACGCTCGTTTACCCGTGCCTCGCTCGCTAGCAACCGGATGCTTCGTGTTTAAACTGGAGCTATCGTACGGATAACTCTATGTATTACTGTACCACTGAACCATTCAGTCACGGCCCGGATATACCAAAGGCTGGATAATCTGAGCCTGGATAATTGACCTTTCACTGTACTGTGGAAATGGGAGAAGGTAGGGATGAAGTGATAAATAATGAAATTAGAGACAGGGGAGAATGGTAAGAGATAAGGCAGTGGTATATGTTCCCCCTAAGACAAGAGCATGGAATGACGATGAATACCAGGAGATGTTGTCAGACATGGTTAGTTATCTACAGAAAGTGTTTGAGAAAAGCAACAATATAATCCTAATGGGTGACTAACTGTAAAGAGGTGAACTGGGAGGAATGGGACTCGGGAGGCAGTGAAGATTCGTGGGGCACTAAATTGTTAAATATACCAATGAATAATGTAATGACGCAGTGGGTCAAAGAAGAAACAAGTTTCCGAGGTGATGACACACCAGCAAGATTAGATTTGCTACTAACCAAAGAACCTGATGTAACTGAATCTTTGAAATATCTGTGTCCTATAGGAAAAAGTGATCATGTGGTCAATGAGTTCCAGATGATAATAGGGAACGTGGTGCCAAGAGATGAGCTTTATAGGCAAGGAAGATACAACTTTGGGAAAGCAAACTTTGCAGAATTGAGAAAATGTTTCTAAAATGCGGATTGGAGAATATTCAGAGATACAAGAGAGATACAGAGGAAGTGGGATATCTTTCTAGATCTCTATGATTTGGAAGTGGAAAAATATGTGCCAAGAGTAAGTGGGAAAGAAAACAGGAAAAAGGAGTGGTTTAATAGAAGGTGTATGATAGCAATAAAAGAGAGGGGCATGGCATGGAACAAATGGAGAAAGAGAGTTAATAACATAACAAGGGAAGAATATAAAAGAACTAGAAATGAATATACAAGAATACGTAGAAAGGAAGAAAGGAACTTTGAAAAAGGTATAATTGACAAATGTAAGGATGAACCCAAATTGTTTTACAGATTTGTCAATGGCAAATTGAAGCAAAAGGAAGGAATCACCAAACTGAAAGTGGATGGAGAAGTCTACAAGGATGCGGTAATGCATGCTGAAATAATGAACAAATGTTTCCAATCGGTTTTCACTAAGAAAAGGGAGTTTGTGGAGGGGAAGGGAGTGATTAGAAATGTAGTGATAAAAGACATAAAAGTGGAAGTGCAGGAAGTGTATAAATCGCTGGAAACTCAAGCTGTAAGGAAAGCCCCAGGACCGGATGGAATCTCTAATTGGGTACCGAAGGAATGCAGAGAACAACTGGCGGATAAGATTCACAATTTAATTGTGTTCTCTGGAAGAGGGGAAAGTGCCTTGGGAATGGAAGAGGGCAAATGTGGTACCAATTTATAAGGGAGGAAACAAGGAAGAACCCCTGAATTATAGACCAGTGTCCCTAACCAGCATGGTCGCTAAACTGTGTGAGAGAATCCTGAAAGATAGATGGATAAAATATCCAGAAGAGATGAATATTTTGACTGAAAGTCAGTTTGGATTCAGAAGTGGAAGGTCATGTGTTTGCAACCTGTTGAGCTTTTACTCAAGAGCGATTGACGTGCTACAGGAAAGAGACGGTTGGGTGGATTGTTTGTGTTTAGATCTGGAGAAGGTCTGTGACAAGGTACCCCATAAAAGACTAATATGGAAATTAAAGCATATCGGAGGACTGAAGCGAAGCCTCCAGGAATGGATGAGAGACTTTTTGAGTGACAGACAAATGAGGACAGTAATCAAGGACAGGACATCTGGATGGAGGGAAGTAACAAGTGGTGTCCCACAAGGCTCGGTGTTGGCACCAGTAATGTTCCCGATTTATGTAAATGATATGGTAGATGGAGTGAACAGTTATGCGAGTCTGTTTGCTGATGATGCAAAGATCTTAAGAAAGGTAGAGGTTGAAGAGGACTGAAAAATGCTGCAGGAGGATCTGGATAGGATACATGATTGGAGCTGGATGTGGGAAATGAAATTCAATGCAAAGAAATATAAAATATTGGAAATGGGTAAAAGTACCAAGAGGCCATCATTGAATTATTTGATGGATAATGAACCAATTAGAAAAGTGGGAGAAGAGAAAGATTTGGGAGTGCTGGTCTAGGATAGTTTGTCACCGGAAAAACACATAAATAAGATAGTTAGAGACATATAAACTCTTGACCAATATAAGAATGGCATTTCATTACATGGATGAGGAGATGATGAAAAAATTGATAATGGCCATGATCCACCCCAGGTTAGAATATGCAGCAGTAGTGTGGTCTCCACAGAAAAAGAAAGATATAACCAAGATTGAGAGAATACAAAGAACAGCAACCAAGATGGTCCCCAGTCTGGCAGATTTGTCATACAAAGAGAGGCTGGAAAAGCTGGATTTGCCTTCCTTAGAGGAAGGGGAGAGAGGGGCGGCATGATTGCAGTGGTCAGGACCTTGATGGGAGTAGATAAAATTGACAGAGAAAATCTGTTTGTGCGGGATGAGAGGGTAACGAGAGGACACGGACTGAAACTAAAGAAGCCAAGCTGCTCAAAGGACATCAAGAAATACAGCTTTCCTTATAGATGCATAGACCTGTGGAATAGCCTGGACAAAGATATCGTCCAGTCTGAAAACTTAAACGAGTTTAAAGAAAAATTTGACTTATTGAGAAATAGAGACAGGACCCCAAGAGCATAGCTCATTTCCTGCATATCACAATTAGGTAACTACAATTAGGTAAATACACACTCACACACACAAGCAAACATATGTACATACATTCACACAGTCAAAGCAAGAAGCTGCTGAAGAATATAACTGGCTTATACGTGCCACCAGTAATTCAGCAGAATAACCATCAAGGGAAGATAAATAAAAGTGAAATAATTTACATTACAAAAAATGAAAATTTAAGTGCAAAACACAACAATGCATTTATGACAAAAATACAGGATTATCATTTTGAATACACAATACTGTATTGTGCCATACATAACATATAAACTAAAGCTCTCAAGTCTGTTCCACTGGGTAAACACTGCAAGCTGTAATTGCTGACCACTTTCAGCTACTGTATGTTGCAGTCCATGATTATTCTGCATGATGGCAATACTATAATTCATTGGTCCTGTGTAGACAACACCAAACTAGGAGAATGTAAGAGACTTCATGATGTGAATGTCGAGACAGTAATGACAGAAGTAGGAAAATAAAAGGAAGGGGTAGAATTCCCAAAAATAGTAAACTACTCTACATACCAGTATTTAATAATTATTAGCTTTTGTTTAAAGTTTAGAAAAACTACAAAATTGAATACTGTTATAAATTTGCTGCATTATGTGGTTATGAGAAAATGCATGACTGTGGATATAACAGTTACGGTATTTAAAATATGCCACTAATATGATTTAAACTCTAGGAATCTAATCTCCCACTAAGACGGAACCTCTGAGGCCTAATCCCTCACACAGGGTTTACTTTCATCTACAGTATTATCATTCCAGAAACATCACTGTTAGCTTGACTTGTTTATAAATCACAGCATGCAACTGAATAATAAGCTATAATCTCTTAAGTAAAATCTCTACAGCTGCATTAGTTCGTACCATATGTTAAAAGTGAGATTTAAAAAAAAAATCTCCGTTATATTCTAATTCCAGTACAGTATATCAGTAAGATAACTTCACCATATACAGTGTTCATTTACCTGGTGCACTTGTATGGTATCTTGAGACTATGTAGAAAGAAAATAGTAACCTTATATGACCTACAGTACAAAAGAACTGCAGGTTGACAAAACTGGAAAAAACTAGGGCAAGTGCAACAATGCTCAGTGACTGAGGGAGAATCTTGGTAGGAAGAAGGCCACAAACACCTACAGAAAAGATCCGACTAGAAGGAAATGGTAGAGTGAGTAACATTTGATGCACCACACGCTATTAAGCTTGTGCAGGTACAGTATGTGAAAAGTAGAAAGATCTGAAGAGAAGCATAACACAACATGAGGGGTAAGCTTGGACTAAGGGTAATACTTTCAAAACTTTACTAAAGGTGTCAGCTTACCCAGATAAACAAATACTCTTCTGTGCTACACAGCTGAAGACTACTTTTTAAAAAAGAACAATACAACCCATGCAAAAATCTATTTCTTAAAAGCAGTATCTTCATTTGCTTAAAACACAGCAATGTATTTGTCAGTTAAACAAGAGAGCACCTGGAGGTAAGTTTTTATAGCATGACCCTGACAGTTAAGGTTAAAGGTCCGAGGCAAGGGGCCTGACCTTTCATAGGGACTTGTACTGGGGCGACAGCTTGATGGCCCTGACCTGCCGAGGGCCCTTGGGTTAGGGTGCGAGCAGGGGCTGGGGCCAGGGCAGGGCTTGGGGCAGGGGCTTGAGATTTGGTGGGGGCTGTGACCTTGGCACTGGCTGAGGGAACCTTCTGGGTGCTGTGGCCTTGTCTTGTGGGGGGACCCTGACTCATGGGGGGACCCTGACTCATAGAGGGGATCTGGCTAAGGGTTAAGGAGGACCGTGGCAAGGATAAGGGTGGAGGGCGTTGAGAAGTCTCAAGGCGTGGAGAGGAAGGCTTACTTACGGAGACTAAAGGTCTGTGTGGGGATGTCTGGTGAGGGGACAGAGGTTTCTGTGGAGTGGGAGGGGTTTTGTGAGGGGAGGGGATCTCTCTAGGGAAGGACACTTTCCGTGGAGAAGGGGACTGTCGTTGGGTTGGGGTTCTGTGTGGGGACATGTGAGGTTTGGAGAGGACATTAGATGGAGAGGTTGCTTTTTGTATGCCAGGGGGATGCTTGGGGGAGGAAGGTATATGTTTTGGGGAAAGATATGAAGATGGAGAAGGCTGTTTGGTTGAAGGAGATGATTTAGCTGGAGGCTGTGCAATGGAAAGACGATGTGATGTGGGAGGTGTTGGGGAAGGAGCACGGACAGGTTTCACAGTGGATGTTTTTTTTGAAGGTGTGAGTGAATGCAGAGATGGAGTAGGATCTTTGTGAGATGTTGGGGAAGTCTTGCCTAAGGAGGAAGGCTGATGAGCTGAGGGGGATTCTGAGGTGGAGGGAGGGCCTGACTTGAGCTCTACATCCGGAGTGCAAATGGGAAATTTAAATCAAGCATTAGTCTGACATATTTACGTTAAGAGGAATATAGAGATTATCTGATGTGTAATTATTTTTATGGATCTTTGAAGCTTCAATTTCCTACCATAAAAATTTTCCTATAAGTGATTAATTACAGGTTATCTCTCACTCTTATCAACAGATTTAATCAAAAGTACACTAGTACTTTTTCAACATGCTCTAAACATAATTAAAAAACTGTAATAAGCAGTCATGGTCAGTGCTGCATCACAGTCCCAGTAAATGCCTTTCTATACTATGGTACAGCTGAACTTCTCATGTCCTAAAATGGTAAAGATAACAATCAGGCTCCTACTACTCAGTCTGAGGTGTGGATGCCTTAAGGTATTCAATCATAGTTGTCAACCCTTAAAAAGGGCCAATATTATCATAAAATCCCCCAAACTCCTCAAATTTCCCATCATCTAAACTTTTACAGTTACCCATATGTTTACCTATAACACATTCTAAACTAGGGATGCTCAACCTTTGGGGCAAGACTTGACAGGCTGCACAATAACAAAGTTTGTGTGTAGTATGGCACATAGAGGAAAAACAAAGAAGTGCATTTAATGGCATGTCAATTCTTCCTGGAATGTGTGCACATCTAAGGCACACTGATAGCCTATTCATTTACTGTTGTTGTAATGAATCCTGATCACTTGATTTCTGAATTGGATGGATAAAAATTATTGGTAAACCACTGGTGCAGTGCTAATATTCAAGGCCATGTGGCAGATGAAGAGTGTACAGAGTCATCCCATCTATTTTTCACTTTTACTTCCTTGATGCTATAGCAAAAATATGCACAACTGGCTCTAGATATTCTTGAACAGTGTAGGCAAGTTCAGAAGTAAATGAATTCTGATCAATGCTCAATTACTACGTACAGTATTCTTTTAATCCCCCAAATATCGCAATACAGTCAGGGAAACAGTGTATCTAATATCATTAAGTCATATCCAACATCTCTAGCTACTGAACTGCACTTCATATAGTTCTACTGTATTTCATGAAGTACTATGCTTTTGTTATCATTTTCTCTGATGCATTGCTTCCACATGGAAACCCCCAACAGGGCACAGCTAAAAAAGAACAGTCTTCATGCTGTACTTCATTCTCATATGCATCATCCTCTTTCTATCTACTTTCTGTCTTAGTTCTGTACTCTTCTGTCTCCTTTTCTACATCAGATATGGTCTTCCTCTGTTGGCATTACCATCTGTCTCTCACTTTCAGTAATTTCCTTTGGAACCCTATGATCACACAGTTATCATTACCATCTTGAATCAAATGACATGGGTGTAATGGGGTCTATAAAAGTCTGCGTTGCTTACAGACAAAGCGGGGATCCTCTCTTTGGCTCGATGGTAACATGTGCGCTGCGAGGGCCTGAGATCAAATCTCGGCCAGGGCAAACTGATTAATATGTTAAGTTTCATTTCAGTCATTACATTGGTTGACAGTGGTGTGGGATGTGAGGTGAGGCTTGGAGGGCAATGATGCTGTTGGTTAGCTAACAGCATCCTAGTCCCTACATCCCAGGGATTAGCTGTTTGGTGTGGTCTGCAGCATCCCCATGGGTGGCCTCCAATGCTACGCTACTGTGTGTTCGAAACTGACCAAATTAATCATCAAGGAGAGAAAAGAGTGATGTAATGAGATTTATAAAAGCCAGCGCTGCTTAGAGGGAAAGTGAGGATCCTCTCCTTGGCTCAGTGGTAATGTGTAGCCTATGAAGAGCAAGGGCCAGAGATCGAATCTTGACCAGGACAGTGTGATTAATTTGTTAAGTTTCATTTCGGTCATTACAAGGGGTATACTATTTAAGGGCAGTATATCATGACAGAGAACTTAAGGTTCCAAACCGATTTTTTCTTCTTTAAAGAAAAGTTGTGAGCAAAGGCTGGAAAGATTACATATGTTACAAAACTCCATATGCAGACTGGTACAGAGGAAAGCATGTGAGGATAAGTTGTAGTGTATATACTAATCATATATACAGTAATCACTCATTTATTCTTTCCTTCATTCCTTCCCCTTCTTTCTGCCAATGGGTGACTCTACACTGAGTGACGAGCTAAATGGTCTCCTGTACACCAGGAAACCATTTACTAAGCTGGGAGGTAACCATATAACCAAATTAAGGTGCCTGGTGATCTAGTGAGTAATTAACATGCTCCAATTAGATTGTGCCTGTGCAAGTTTATATCCATAGGGTGGCTGGGGTTTACTGTTCATGTAATGCCATTCAAGGATGAGTGAGGCTGGTCACTCTCATCTCAAATGTCAGGACCAACTTGCCTAGCCCTGGGCTCCTCCGTCCCTCATGGGACAACACAGGACTGGACAATGGACGGATGGATGAAGCATTCGTTTATCCAGACGCTCTGTATCCATCATGGTCCGTATACAGACGTTAGATTTTGGCTCTATTAGGTCCATATCCAGAATTATTTCTCCATAACTGAACATGAAGGTTCCAGCCCCTGCGGCCGCCCAGCCTTAGCAAAAAAAAAAAAAAAAAAAAAAAATCAGTTGGGTGGTTCATCGGCCTCTCTGTCCATGTGCAGGTAATAGACCGTAACCCACAAGCAAAGCAAACAAGGCTGTCCGGCTCCCTACTGAACGGTTTAAGTCCCCGGCTGTCCAGATCAACTGGAAATTTCTGCTAGCTCACGAGTAATACAGGCCCTAATGCACCAGAAGAGCAAAACCACCCATCTGCCTAATTAGGAAATGATTAAAGCCCACTGCCTCCCACCCTCCCTCTATCACCATGGGTGACTTCTAAAAAGTTTTTGGCAATTTACTTAAAAACTATTGGTTGTATCAAATTTTGAAAACACCATGAGAAAGCTTGTGAAATTCTGCATCTACACATATGCTTAGCTCTTGCACTGTTCAGGCAAAATTTTGCACTAGAATGTGGAGAAGTTATTTTAACCTACTGTTACTCTTGAACAAGTTAATTTCTCACTGCATTTCTGTACTTTTTTTTGTTTGTTTGTTTAATGTGTCTGACTCTGGGCATAGGCTTCCCAAGGCCCAGTAGTCCTCCCACATTCCATACACCTCCACATATCACCACTCTGGCACTAACACCCACCATCCATATTGGTATTAGCGGGGTATTTTTATGGCATGTCGGTGGGCCTTCTGGCAGATCAGTAAAGTCTGAATTAATGAAATTCAAACCTTAAACTGTTCCCTGCCCCAGCTGGGATTCGAACCTGAGTCCATTAGCACTGCAGGCCACCTTTCTACCAATTCAGCCACCGCCTCCCCCCTGTCATCAGTTTTGTGTGTTTTTATTAGCTTATCTTACACCAGCGAATATGATGAAATTAAATTTATACTAATATAACCAATTTCCACAGGCAAATTTGACCATGAAAACATTTTTCTTTGTGCCCGGGAGGAAGCAGACAGGCATAGCTGAGTAACTTTCTGCTCAGTGAGTCAGCTGGTATATGGCAAGCTTACAACAATAACGACGTGGGTTCTGAAACCCGTTGTGTAACTGTCTTCTTCACTGATTTCTTTGAGAATTTTTGTTTTTTATGCATTGTTATCTTGGTATCTAGCATTATATTGGATACTCCCATGCGTGTTTTGATGTCTACACCACTGAAAGACCGGAGAACACTGCAACAATTAGGAGGAGTACTGTACATATAGGAAAGGTATTTGTGGATTTTTATTATTTATGGTTTGTTTTCTTTGTGAAGGATTATGCTGCATATTCCAATGCGAGTTCTGATGTCTAAAAACTGCTAAAAGACTGCAGAACACTGTCAAAATTAGGAGGGGTACTGTGCATACTGCATAGGCTGGGTATAGGTATAGGGTTGGGTATGGGTAGGGTATGGGTACAGTAGAGGATATTGCTCTGTATTGGAACTCTGCCCTTATCCAGATATGCGTTCAGCTCTATTATGTCAGACAGCTGAGGGATTATTGTATCTAAAACCCATTATGTGCTTGGTCAAATACGGTAAAACCTCGATATAACGGACTTCAATAGACCGGAATTCGCTTTTATCGGACTCGAGGAGCTACCGGACTAAACTCCTATATATCGGAAAAAGTCTGATACAGCCAAAAGCAGTCCAGACTGCCTGACCACTTCAGCTACCACAATAAGACAAGTAAAAGACATGTTTTTCAGTGCACAGTACAGTATTATTATACCATTTGATTAATGTAGTGAAGGTATAACACAGTACAATACTGCAATGGTGGTGAAAACCACTGATGCAATCCGGACTAATGTCTGATATATCGGAAAAAGTTCGGATTAGCTGGGGGTAGGGGGGTTTTTCAAGAATTCTCCCTCAGTATCCCTGCTTGTCGTAAGAGGCGACTAAAAGGGTTGGTGGTGGGTTAGTGCCCCACCCCGTAAAAACAACTAACTAAAAATACAAACAGGAAGCCTCGGACCAGGACTGACCAAAAGTTGACGACAAAGGAATGGACAAAGGACGAGATTAAGATTGCGACCTGGAATGTGAGGGGTATGAATGATGAGGTGAAAGAGAGAGAGAT
>JAGKTI010037445.1:0-10890 GCA_018397915.1 Birgus latro | reverse complement strand
GTGCATCACACACAGAGACAATCCTCCTCCTGTGGCTGCCCAAACATTACTGAGCCTGCTCCTGTGGTGCCAAACCTATCAAGCAGGGTTTCCAGCTCCCGTTGAAAAAGCATCAGCTCATTTCGCATCACAGGGAAGGGTAGTATTGACCCTACTTCACTTAACGCAAAAAAGAATGACGTCGGCAAAAAAGCGTCAATACTTTCCGCGCCTACTGTATACAGTGAGGCTTGGTTCAAAGAGCAAGGAAAACATATATATCCCGTATATATTATACATGCAGTCCTCATTGTAAATCAAGGACATTTCCAAAATATCACAGACTTCTTTCATATAACTGGTACTGCAGAATCAGAGAATGTGGCAAATCAACTTTATGGGCTGGAATGGATCGTTAATAAGCAAGTTTTCTGAAATTTCCAGCTGATTTAACAAGTGATCATTAAAAATTAGCTAATAAGGAATTACTGTCTATGGGTGGGACATTGGGCATAACAGTAAATAGATAGACAGATAGATAGAATAATAAACAGGATTTTGTTTGGTAAAATGGGTTTGTTAATTTGGGGATTAAGTGCCCTTTTTCTGATTTTTAATTTTATTTTCTGACTGTTTCTTGATAATATCGTTTTCCTGACGATTTTCCATACATATATTTAAAAAAAAAAAGATAATGGAGCCTATATTTTCTGATGAACATCACATATGGTTATGTTACGCTAACCTGCATTAATTAAATGAGGTAAGGTTAGATCAAGATATTCTGTGGAGAGTGAAAGACTGACGAGGAGAGTGTATGTCAGTGAGGTGGAGGGGGCGAGAGGGAGGGGGAGGCCGAGGATGAGATGGAGGGATGGAGTGGAGAGGTATATGAGAGAGGGGGGTGTGAGTTGGGAGCGTAGTAGTGAAATGGCAGGGGACAGATTGACATGGAGGCGATTTGTCTGTGGCCACCCCGTGCGGGATTGAGGCGTCTGGTAATAGATAGATAGATAGAACTCTGAAACAGCCACATATTGTGCTGAGGCCCTAACAGAAAAACTAAAGTTCATATTCCTACTGTGCACAACTTTAACAGATGGGTTAGGTTCTGTATGTCTAATTCTATTACATGATAAATTAAGAAATTAACAAAATAAAATAATGTAGGGACAATCTGCAGAGTTCCCATTAACAAATGAAAAGTTTACAACAGGGATTTTTCATACTTGTATATTCATGTTCGACACCCAGATCCTGTGGAAATATCCTTTATGTTATTAAAGACTGCACAAGTCACTCATGACACTCAAATATGGAAGCTCACTGGCTAAATGAATCAAAGTCTATCGGCTTTCTCTGGCAAGTGACCATAACAAAAGTCCTCCAAGCTGCAAGAAAAGCTAATTTGTCTAAGGATTTTTGCATATAACTAAATCCATGGCGCCTGTGGAAACATCTGTGTATAAATATTCAAGCAACGTACCTCCCATGAACCATAACATAGAAGATTAATTAACCATGTACCTGTTTCATGACCCGCCCATCTTTAAATATTAAATGCCAGAGGAAGGAGTGTTACCAATGCTGCTACCCCGACCTGTTCTCAAACTCCGCTAGAATATTGGATAGCAAAAACCTCTAGCATATCGCAAAAACATGATATAATCTACGGAATACCGATAAATATGGAGAGATTTCAAGAATATAGGAAGATATCTTGCACCTAAACGTTAATATAATTGCTAAATGGAAGAAGAGCAAAAAACACTAGATTGACGCTAAATACAGTACGCTCAAGAAAATAGCTATAAAAGGACCTGCAATCACGGAAACTATTGATAGAGCTTCATAGTATTATAGAAAAAACTACATCTCTTGCATCTAGATGCAAAAATTGTCCTTAAATAGAATATCACATTGAGTAGAAAAATGTTTAACTTTGGTAATACGAATACCTGACACTAAAACTCGAAATGGTCTTAGTAAATTCTACATAAAACAGATTCTTGCCTTGACAATTGTTATTTCTGTTAGATCTAGTTGCCAAAAAGTAATCTTATCTTGTAGAGTAAATTGTCCACGTATTCTTTAAAGCATTGGCTTTTTACGATAACTGTTTTACTTTTATTCATCCTTTATCAGGTTTGGACGATTACTGGAACGAGACCGAGGAGGAAGATGGCGCGTTGGCGAGGGTGAGTGATCTTTATTTGTTTCTTGTTTTACCTTCATGTCCTATTTTACGTGAAATAGGCAGATTATGCCGTGTGATTAAAGACTCAAGATCAGCTTGAACACACAAAAGAAAGTTTTTAAGGAGTATTTTTAAGTGAAAATGCGTTAAATTCCTTTCGCTGGTAATGGTGTCGGAAATGGTGGTGTCACTTGGTCACAGGAGAGTGGTGTATTTGTTTCTTGTTTTTCTTGTCACATTTTAAGTGATATAGGCAGATTATGCCGTGTGATTAAAGACGCAAGATCAGTTTAAACACACAAAGTACAGTTTTTAAGGAGTATTTTAAAGTGAAAACATGTTAAATTCCTTTCGCAGGTAATGGTGTCGTAAATAGTGGCGTCACTTGGTCGGCGGTTCAGTCTGATGTATTATATTTTACTAATTGTATTATTTTTTCATTCGTGCTACCCTCAGACAGCATTGTCCACCCTTGTGAGTGATATCAAATTGTGAGGAAGTTAAGGGCTGTTTATGTATGGCCTTTTGAGAATCTAGAATTGAGAGGAGGTAGCATGGAAAAAAAAAAAATGTCTTTGGATTGAGGTGTTAAAGGTTAAGTAGACCTATAAATCTTTATACAGCACTTAAGTTATTAGAAAACCAGAACACTGGATTATAGACATGAATTTGAATGTTTTGGTATGTTTTGAGAAATTTGGCCATCAGATCATTTGCAAATTACCAGTTTCATAGTTTTGATCTGCTAGTCCCATTAATTAAGAATTGGGGGGACGAGCTTCAGTGTAAAAATCGATCAATACTTTATAATCATGGGATAAACATATTTTGATCTGTAATAAAGCAAGATATTCTGCAGTTAAAAAGAAAACCATGGATATCTAATCTAACATAATGCAAATAAATGAATTACAAGCCATTTTTATACCTAACTTATTTTTCACCTTTCAGGAGCATTGGACAACCATATTATGAAGTTTTTGTCACTTTAGATAAAAGTACATTATTTTTTAAAGTTTTTGGGGTACTGTGGTAGTGATATTTATATTGTTTTTAATCCTTTTCTTTTTTTTCTTGGTACTCTTCAAGGAGACCTGTGACTGTCTTATTTTGCAGTTTTCTCCAGTTTTTTTTTCTTTATTAAAATCCAAATAATTTTGCTTTTTATTTCATTGTTGAAGGCTTCAACATGTTTGTGTGCATTGGCCTTGGCCACCTAATGGCAGCTCTCTGTGCTGCTCAATCTCTCTCAGCTTTCCTATTGAGCCCCTTATCCTTGAGGTCACACTCAGTGACCTCGTCCCAGGTCTTTTTTCGGTCTGCCTCTCACAACCTTATCCCGAACGTTAACACTTCTCACTTTCTGCACCCAGTTATCATCCCTCATCCTCTCCACATCCCCAAACCATCTTGATCTACCTCTCCTCATCACAACACCAATACCCTCCAGTCTCACTCTACCTCTTTACTCTCCATCATGAACCTAGGCCCCCAGTCCACGCACTGAACATCCATCTAATCATTATCATATCTGTATGTTTGAGCCTGTGAATATCCTCTTCCTCTACTGCTTAGGTCACACCACAATACAGCATCACACTTCTAACATGCTGCATACAAAGATCCCAGAGCACGGAGGGAGAGCCGTCTCAGTGTCAGGAGAGGCAACAGATCCCTGAACTGTTCCAACCACACCTCACTGTAGCCACAGAGCTAGCTCCTGCCCTCACCTCCAACGCTTAACATGTCTCCCAAATAACAAAAGTATTTCGTACTCTCAAGAGACTCACTAGAAAGTTCAGTCCTTGCATGCCAAACGTTCTCCACGTGATCTCCCCGATCTATGGCACACATAAAATCACCATTATCTCGCAGTCTACCTCTAATATCACCACATCTCTCATGTATCACAAACACTGCTCATGATGAAATTATTTCCCACACCCTTGTGGTAAATCACACATGGCTGTTCTCCCTCTTCTTTGATGTTTTATTTTTTCAGAGCGTGTTTTCAAGTTTCAATGCTTCTTAAGGCAGCGTCACGCTGGATCAGAAGTTGCTAACATGTAAGCAGCTTTTGTGAGGCAAAATGGGTAGCAAAGTCAAGTTGCCGTTGCACACATGCATTTTTGCGAACCAAATTGACTAGCAGTGTCGTCTGCCTTGGCGCTTCGTGGGCATTTGTAAACAAACCAACACAGAGTACCCAGTCCCTTTTCCTCAGTTTCTGCAACTGCGTCTTGTACTTCCGCAACTCCAAAACCACAAGTCAGTCACTAGAGTTTCCTTGCTGCAGAATCCATATCAAATATTGGTCACAATCTGATTTCCACTTGTTGTTTGGAAACAAAACAGACAGCCTCCGCAGCCCATCACCCGAGTGTCCGAATATTTATTTCATGTCAAGAAAAAAATAGAAATGAATAAAAACAACCAGAATTAAATTATATTTACTTGACAGTTTTAGTTAAAGTTTCCTTCTGTGAATAATAGAATATTTTCTCACCAGTTACAAAATTAATATTTTTGCTTATTTGAGTCCTAAATCCCACCAATAAGCTTAGCGAAAATTGTTGTGCATTTTGCCTTAAAATCGAAATCTCGCTCACCGTGGGTCAGTTTGGGTAGTGGTTCACAAAATTGGCTCGCATGTTAGCTACTTTTGTCCCAGGTTGACGCTGCCTTTCTAATTTTTTATAAGTAGTGAATGGCATTTAAATATTGGTCTTTGTTTACAGTCACAGTAGTGCCAAAAGCAGACAGATGCCATTCTAAAACACTATGTTAGTATGGTACTGATTTGTCCTCATCAGTGTTGGTTTATCTAAACCTAACCCAAATTATTGTAACCTAGCCTCATTTATTCTACCCTCCCCATATCAACCCTAATTTGTCCTAACCTAACCAAACCTTTCATACCTAACCTAATTTATCCAAACCAAACGTTTCATAACTAACCTAATTTATCCAAACCTGAGCATGTTTTTATCCTAACATGGAAAATGCTTTCAGTGGGAAACATCACTCAAATGAGATGGGGATGTACAGTATATGGGTATCGCATGAATAGCACTTCACAAGAAACACGTACAGGTTTTTCTTGATATGTGATACCCCTAGATGCGATACCTCGGCTTAATGATGGGGGTAGAAATACCATCATACCCCGCGTAACAATGGCCAAATTCCAGTTTAACGTTGGGTTTTTATTTTTTTTATTTATTTTTTTTTTAAATACTGGTTTTGATATTTTAGATGAAAATTGTGTGGTTAGGTTGATTTGTGAGCTGTTTTTAGATTAATGTGTTTTAGTCATAGGTAGGGTGGACATTGTGATATTGGGGTACAGTTTACTATGTTTGATTTTTTCCAGACTTATATTTGACGATTTTCAGATTTTATTGGTTTTAGCGAGTTATTTATTGGTGTTAGGCTTGGCTTCTTGTACAGCTGTTAGGCTATTTAGATTGGCTTTAAATTTGTTATTGGGCTCATTTGGGTGGATTTTGGACTTGGTTGGGGGGAAATGCAAGGCTGAAGAATGCATGCCATTACATGTTAAATTTACCTTGATATACAGTACTCCATCTAACGATAGGTTTTTATCTAACCAATTTCCTCGTTAAACCAGGGTATACTTGTAGTGATATCCTCTGTTGTGTGGGGAAGGACTAGTTGGCTAAACTGGGGTGGTTGTGGCACTTGGAGTAGGAAATGAGTTAATGATGCAGGGCAAATACAGTGCTGATAACACAGACAGAACTGTCCCTGCAAGACACAAGAAATCACCCGACACAGCGGACATGGAGTGTTACTCTGTATAAACGGTAGGTCAGCCTGTTTCAGGGTGAAACTGGTCCTTTCAAAGACCACCACCATCCCTATAAAAAAATCACATGCAGTAATTTAAGTACCAAAAGTTAGTTCTACCTGTAGTGTCACCAAGTGAGGGGAGAGACCCGTATTTTTTTTTTTTTTCTCCCCTGGAAAAAAATTCACATCATCCTAAAAGGATTTCTTGGATACCCGGTACCTTCATTTTTCCCTGATTCTCCGGGCTGGAATTGACCACTTGCAAAGTTTTGGACTACAAAGAAGTTCATTATATCTTATCCGTCCACCTATTTGTTGCTAGACACCTTTATCCTGTAAGGGATGGCCACAAACAAATTGCCTCCATGTCATTCTGTCCTCTGTCATTTGGTTGCCCTCCCACCAATGCACACACCCCTCCATCTCAACCTTTGTTTTCCCCACATCTCCCCCTCCACCTTGCTCACACACACTTTTCTAGTCAGTTTCTCCTTCAGATGTGATTGATAATATTAAATATCAGCATTTATAAACCACATCCTCATTGATAATTTCGTAGCGTTAGGAGAAGTTATGTTGTAAAAAGATGAATATTGTTTGAAAATAGAGATATTTTGAAGTACAGTATAGGTCAATGTGCCTTTGTTTTATTAATGAGGATGTGGTTAAAAAAAAAATAGTGTAATGATTTATCGTATCCTGTATATTGAGTGAATTATATTGGGACCAATCGGGACATGTTTTTGTCTAAAGGGTTACTAAAGGGTCACTCACTCTGTGAAGTCTAAAAACAAGTTTGGAACCCATCTAAACTGGTACAGTCAGTCCTCCCTGAATGCTGGTATTTGCTTCCGTACCAACCTAGCTTTAGGCAAATACTGTATCGCGTTAGAGGGACTCTTGAAAACCCATTTCCTTCTGTATCCCTGCCCAAAGTCCACTTTTTCCCCACGTTGTGGTGCAAAATTATTTTTATACCCCCCAATTTAAACCTAAAAGCATTAATATGGTTATAAAAAATACATTTGGTCAATAGGACCTCCTTATTTATTGTATCTTATGTGAGGAGAAGAGCAGACATACATCGCCAGAGATGAGGTAGAGGGGTAGAACACAAGGCAGGCTAGGAAGAATGGTGTGGATAGGAGTGGGCTGAGATGGGAATGCAGGAGATGGGAGGGAGGTAGGGGGGGGTCCTGATTGGTTGGGTGGCTGTTAAAGTGAGAAAGGTGAAGCATGATTGGCGGACAATGATGTCAAGTATTGTGAGGCAGCGCGACTCCCATCGTGTCACAGCCCGCCCAGTTCAAATTACCACATTATCCTAACAGTGCCCTTGTTAGAATGTTTATTTCCTTCCATAAAATTGTGCCGCATTAGAGCAATATCACACTACAGCAAACTGTGTTAAGGGAGGACAGACTCTAGTTATTTCACGTCTCTTGCTGCTTACCACCAGAAATAAGTACAGTAAGACCTCACTATGATGGACTAATTGGGGCCCAAACCATTTCGAAAACTAAGAAATTCCAATAAAAGCGACATATGGACTTCCTTCTGCTAATCTGGACTTTTTCCGATAGACATTAGTTAGGATCGCGTGGTTTGACTACCATTGTGGTACGGTACTGTGTTATAACTTCACTACATTGATCAGATGGTATAATACATATAATAATACTGTACTGTACAGTGGTAAACATGTTTATTTACCTTATTGTGGTGAACATAGCTGAAGTGGTCAGGCAGTCCGGACTGCTTCTGACTTTATCAGACTTTTTCTGATATACAGGAATTTAGTCTGGTAGTGCCTCAAGTCGATAAAAGCGAATTCTGGTCTATTGAAGTTCGTTATATCGAGGCTTTACTGTATAAAGGTTAGTTTCTGTGGGATGTGAAGCTAAATTAGAGTACAATATGTGGTCCCACTGCAGCTGGCTGTACAGTCAGTCCTTCTGTAAATTAAAATTGATTGTGTTGGCTGTCCATCCCCTTGTGAGCAAAATGTCACTTCAGTAAGCCCAAGAGTTTGCAATAATTTCTTTCCTGTCTCACAGTTTCTAACTCACCTAGGCTGGTAGTACATTGTACTAGACCCTCACTGTATCAGACTTCGATTTATGAAACTTCTGTTATTCCTGTTTTTTGTTTTTGTGGCCTTGTGTTCATTTGGATATGACCCTAGTTGACTGCAGGCTGTAGTTGTACTGTAGTGTACCAACTTCATTATGGTGGCTAGGAGAGAATACAGGGACATGCATACAACAGGGCACTGAAGCTGCTCAGTTAAATCACTGACACTGTGTCAAGGCATCGTGACCCACTAGTTTATTTATATGTGCAATACAGTACAGTAATCACTCGGTTATTCGTACAGTCCGTAACCGTTCACGTTCCATATCCGTTCGTTTGGCCTTGGCTCTATTGTAACTGTAACCAGATTTACTTGTCCGTAACCGTTCATAAAAGCCCCGGCTTCGGCAGCCGGCCTTCCGCTGACAGAGTAAAAAAAAATTTGTTCTGTGGCTCACTGGCTTCTGTGTCCATGCATGGATAATAGACACTAACCCACAAAGTGAGCGAGAATGGCTGTACAGATCCCAAACATATGGTCGAAATCACCCTGCCACCCTGATCAATGGAACCATACTGGCTGTGTGCGTGGAAATCAGACATAAACCACAAGCTGAGCAAAAATGGCTGTACGGGTCCCTGTTGAATGGTGAAAAAACCCCGGCCACCTAGATCATCAATAACATTCTGGAGGCGCACAAGGAAGACAGAGTGTAACCCACAAGATGAAAGAGGGTGGCTGTACGGGTCCCTGCCGTTTGTTCGAAATGCCCCCAGCCGCCCAGGTTAGTCAGAAACTCCTGGCCACACACTGCCATCTGCTCCCTTATTGAATAGTCAGAGTCGTATTGCCCTCCGGATTACTCAGTCATTCCCTAGGCATGTGATGTATGGGGACCCAGTGTTTCTGCCACATTGCAACATTTGCCTAGGTGAGCAAAAAGGACCCATGCGTTCGTAGGTCATGTGCTGCTTTCTTCTTGCATGCTCATAGCCAAGTGTGGGTTGAGACATGGCAATGCTGTACACTCGCAAGTGCTACTACACCTTAGTTGCTGCCTTTGTCTCTCTCTGTGTGGATGTGCTTGGCTGAGGTTAAACAATGACAGCTTCCATTGTAGCGTTTGTGGTGGTGGTGTACCTTTTGCAGCCTTAAGTCTCCTCTGTGGTGTTCCCGTATGTGTGATGGCCCCACCACCACCTGTGAAATGCAAGAGGAGGGGTTTGACTCTAGAGAAGATGTGAAATACTGTATTGGCCAAGGTTGACACGGGCTAGTCAACTTCATGCATTCTGCATGAATTTGACATGCCCCGCTCAACCTTGTCTGACATCATGAAATCACAGGAGAAGTTGTGTCAGTACAGACAGGATCACGGTGATACCACTCAAAAAGGTGACCGGAAGGTGATGTGACAGCCCTGCTACGCAATCATCGACCAGTTGACTTTGATTTGGTTCTGTCAGCAGCGGGGTGCCGGCATGCTTGTACATGGGACCAAGTTGAACGCTGCAGCCGAGAAATTTTCACTCCTGCACAACATGCATGACTTCAGGGCTTCTGAGGGTTGGCTGTTCCAGTTCAAACTTCAAATTGGACTTACTGGTCGTAAGGCACATGGCGAGGATTTGGATGCGGCAGTGGAGGACGTTGAGCCATTTTACCAGAAAGTGCTGTGCCTGATCGAGAAGGAGGGCCTTGCTCTCGGTCAGATGTACAGTGCTGACGAAACTGGCCTGTTCTGCTGTGCCCACCAACACCCTGGCAGAAGAGATGGAGGAGACTGTGCCTGATCGGAAGTTGTCCAAACAACATGTCTCGGTGTTGTGCTGTTAAAGTGCTAACGGAATGCACCGCCTCAAATCCATTATTGTTGGATGTGCAAAACAGCCACATTGTCTCTGTGGGTTGATGGATAGCCTGCCTGTTGTGTGGTACCATTTTGTGAAGGCCTGGTTTACTGCAAAGATCTTCAGAGATTGGTTCCTCAGACACCTTGTCAAGGAGGTTATCCATTAGCAGTTGGAGGAACTTGGAATCCCTTGCAGCCAGATTAAAGCTCTCCTGCTCCTTGACAGTGCTCCTGCACATCTGTCGGAGAATGATGTGGTTGCTGATGACTGGCGGATTAGGTGCTTGTTTCTGGCACCTAATATGACTGCTCTCATTCAACCAATGGACCAGGATGTTGTTGTGGCAGCCAAGGGATTGTATTGTCGGAGGTTCCTTGACGAGGTGATGGTGGTGCCTGAGGACGAGGAAGGGGTCCACACATATGGGGAGTGGACCTTGGAGAATCTGCGGCGTTACAACATCAAGTCTGCGATTTTCAACTGGGCCAATGCTTGGAAGGAAGTTTCCACCAAAACCTTGGGAAGTGGTTGGTCTCGTCTCCTTCAGGGATGCGAGGCCGTGCATGACTTAGAAGGATTTGACGTGGACGATTTCCACCTTTGGCTACGAAATCCATGTGAGTATGTGGGCATCGACAATGTGAGGGATTGGCTGGACGATGATGGCTATGATCCAGGTCATCAGACATTGTCTGGTGAGGAGATTGCTGCTGCTGTCTCTGCAGGACCGACAGAGGAAAGCGATGAGGATGTGACAAGGACCCTGACTCTGGCCACCCCGCCACTCCGTCACTACCTCAAAAATGCCGAGCACCCTCAGTGCAGCAGTGAGTTGATGCCACTCAAGCTGGCCATGGATCTGTGTGCAGTCAGGGATGCTGTCATTTCTGACAAAGGTGCCGCACCTATCGTCAGAGGAAGATTGACTCCTTTAGTATTGAGGATTACACTGCATATTTGAATGTGTGTTTTGA
>JAGKTI010037444.1:0-10890 GCA_018397915.1 Birgus latro | reverse complement strand
TCCAGATACACCACCATCTCATACTTCACCATCAGGTCTATACCTAGCACCTGACTATTATGCTGTACTTGCACCTGCTTTGTCCACCTTAACAACAACAAAACACTATGCTATCCTCAGTCACACTCATAAGCACTTCCAACCACTACCAAGGATGGATTTAAACATGTGTACACAAATTAAGTTGACTTTACCTAAGTCTAAAAACCAACTTATCAATCAAAAAACGATGCCCTGGGAAGACTATAGTATGAGCATGTTCAATCCATTTTCTGTGCAGAGCCCAGCTCCAGTTGTCTTTATAATCTTCAACATAATATTCGTTATATTACTCCCCGCTGCAGGGGGTCACCTTGATGTGGCGACGGGGCTTGAAGCGTGGCTGGCAATGCCACCTACTCGGGAGGCCTGCATACCTTTGTAGAGTTCCGTATTTGTTGGTCTTGTGGACCAAGCACCCCCTACATCACTGGTGGAGGTGGCCTGCTGGTGATGTTAGTCCCTGCCCAATTGCCATCTAGGGCGGGACTGTTGCCTCCCCACGTGTTTGCCTTGCGTGGCATCCAGTAATGCTGGGAGACGGGAGTCCTGGAGGTTGAGCAATGCTGCACGATGGGCCCTGCAGCTAGCAATACACCACTTTGGTCCCTTATTCTGGCTAGATGGGTGGCCTGGTTGGGCCCGGCCAGGTCAATCGGCTGGTCATGCGTTGGCTAGGGTCAAGTGGGCACTGGGGGGCCTGGTGGCTCCTATCATCCTGGAGTTACCCTTGTCCAGGTCCTCCAGTGGTTACATGCATATACTCTCCCTCTACCTCTGGGGTCGCCAGTGGTGTTATCCCTGGCATATGACCTCCCCTTGTTGGCCTCCATGGTGGGTGGAGGGGTGGGGGAATGAAGTTTTTGTAGATGCATATGGCTGATAATAAACAAAATCCCATTGACGACTCTGGTTCTGTCCTAGAATACTCCCTTATTGCCATCTTAGAGCCCTACCAGGCCCCTGGTGAATATCCTCCTATGCCTCAACGTTCAGCTGGGACTGGGAGGCGTTCACATCAGCTAGGTACGGCTCTGGGGTTGAGCACAGAAGAGCCGGTGCCCGCATCATACTCAAGATATCTCGTGCTGAAATCCTCCGTAGGAGGGTCAGTTCTGGATATTGACATCTTCGAGTTTTACCATGCAATTGTGTTGTCTATTGGAAGAGAGACCAAAATCTCATCTCAGGGGGATGGGAGTATTCTAACTGAGGTGTCCTCTCCGAAAGAGAGCTCCCGCCTACTGACTCTGACCTCTGTTGCTGGCTCTGCTATTACCTGCATTCCTCATGGAACCTTTAACTACAGTAAAGGAGTCCTTTTCTCTTGAGACATGCTTCAATACTCAGAGGAGCGACTGTTGGAGGAGTTGCGGTCATATGGTGTGGTGAAGGTTGAGCACCTTCAAAAAAAGATACATGGGATTCTGACCTCAACTCCAATCTTGTTCTTGACCTTTGAAAAATTATCGTTGCCCAAATCCGTGAAACTAGCATGGATATCGCTGTCACGAATTTTCTACATCATGAAATTATGTATGGTAAATCATGACATCGAGTGATGAATAGTTCTGAAATCCGTGAGAATTCGCCATTCTCTTAACCGTCTACTCGTGTGCTTATATTTAAATTTCCAAAACTTTCGTCATTCTTTCGCGAGTCTTTATTTACAGACAGTGCATTCCTCTGAGCGATAATTTCCGAATTGTCATTTCTTTCCACTTGCTTCCCTGGCTGTTAGTTGGCCACGCCTCTTTCACACGTCCCTTACGTTGGACACTCAAACACCGTCAGTCGTCCCTTAGCAGTCACGAAGAGCGGGTTTGCGATACCCAACATGGATAGATTTTTTCTAGTGATCTCAAACATCCTGCTGTATCGGCGTTTTCCCGAATCTTCCACCAACCTGGTGATCGACTATAGCAGCGACGGTCTCATATCCACTGATTAGTATTTCTTTTGTTTTCCTAGGCTAAGGTTATTTAGCTCAGTGCTTTATTTAGTTATTTGTTTGAGTGCTTGAATGACTGCATTTCCCTTTCTTTGATTCTGAATAGATTCATGTAACGTAAATATATTTTCTTGTAATTAATAAATTTACAGTTCATTTTCTTGAGCTTTGTTAAATATATCAGTCGTGTTTGATTTCCCCATATATTTAGTACACTTTTACTACTCCAAGTTAGCACAACTCCTTATATTAATCACGACTGGTACTTAGTCCAGCTCTTGGTATTAATTCTTAAATCCGTTGTGCAAGCTATGAGTTTGGCTTGGCCAAGATCTTGTTTATTATTATTATTATTATTATTATTTGAATGTTAAGGGGTAAACTCACTTTCTCAGAGGCCAACAGTACAGTAATACAACCCTCTTGAGCGTTTAGTCTCTGCTGTGTACTGTTGAGAAAGTTCATAAATTGGCGAAGTAAGTCAGTATAAAAATGAAATCGCAACTTGATTTCACGAGTCGATTCTCTCGTGATAATCGACTCGATAATTATTCCTAGTGTCCATAGACACATTTTCATTTTTCCCCTGCAATCGCTTCCTGTGAAGCCATATGTGCAAACCCCAAAGTGCTGCTTCCACCACCAGAGCTATGGACATGTGAGCCGTTTTTGCCGCAGTGCACTGGGTGGCCTTCCTGGTGTCTGTATCTCATGTGGCGGACCAAGTCATACCAGTCACTGTCCAGGACCCCTTAACCCTTTAAGTGCAGGGTTGTCGGATGCAGTCTTTGTGCGTCCCGCGGGGATATTTGCGCTCCGACTGACTTTTTACAAATATTTGCCAAAAATCAATTGTCACCACCTTCATGCCCTGACAACAGGTGTGCAGGAAACCTTTGAGGGTTTTGTGCGGGAGCTGGTCAGGGAAATTATTGCAAAGTATGCTGAGGAGAGAACTCAGCAACGACCCCGCTCTGCCCCTACCGCCCAAACTCCACTCAAAATTTCCGGCCGCCACTTTGCAACTCCGATCCCTCCACAACCAAACAGACCTAGGCCCCAGGACAGATGTCATGTGTGTGGAAACTCACGTGTGAGACCCAACACTCAGAGAAAAGACACCCGCTATGAGTGCCTGCAGTGTGATGCCGGTCTCTGCATTCACCCTTGTTTCGAGCAATACCACACAATGATGCAATTCTGAGAAGGTGTCATAGCGATAAGACGCTTGTTCTCAGGAAAGTAGGCGACATACAGACGCTCTCTGTAATTATAAGGCCTGTGAATATGTAAATTTATGTATAAAGTGGACACTGGTATAATATTTGTTGAACATTATTATTTTGGTGCATAAATTTATTCTAAGTCAAAACATTCCTAGCAAGTGTGTAAAGGTGCGATATTCAGACGCTCTGTGTAATTATAAGGCCAGTGAATAAGTGAATATTAGTACAAAGTTGAAATGGGTATAATATTAGTTGATAAATCTCATTTTATTGAAATATATTCTAAGTCGAAACATTCCTAGCGAGTGTGTAAAGGTGCGTTATTCAGACGCTATTTGTAATTATAAGGCCAGTGAATATGTGAATATTTGTGCGAAGTTGCAATGGGTATAATATTAATTGATTAACATTTCAGTGCATAAATATATATATTCTAAGTCGAAGCATTCCTAGCGAGTGTAAAAAGGTGCGATATTCTGTCGCTCAGTGTAGTTATAAGGCATTTATATATGTAATAACCAGTATAAAGTGTAAACGGGTGTTTTGTTACTTGAAATGTATGATGTAAGTGCAAAAAAATATTCTCAGTCGCAACACAAGTGGTAGCAAGTGTGCTAGCTACATGATTATGCGCTAGCAGTGTGCTAAACATCGTCGTAAGGATTGTGAGTACATGAAAACATTAACACTGTTTGTAGAATGTTATAATGGCATTGTAAGAATAACATGAAACTAGAAAAAATGTTATGTATGGTGAAAGATGAGTCATAGAGTGCGTTGAGTATACCAGCATATGCTAGCATTATGCTAAATATCATCGTAGTGAATGTAAACAGCTGAAACCATGTATATAAAATGCAAAAATGTCACCGAAACAGTAATATGCAAGTAAAAAAAAACGATGTGTAACCTGAAACAAGAAACTTAGCGACTCAATGTTACGAATGTGACCAAACTCGCTATGCTCGCGCAAGGGAACAATGCTTATTTTTCCTATACATCTTATTGCAAACCCTTTTATTGTTGTCATATTTGTGAATTAGATCATAATGAATAAATGTAGACGTGTTAGTGTTTGTTTCTCCCAGAATTACCTACCATAGAAAACGTGCAAGTGAGACTCGCCTGTGTTAGAGTACGATACCTGTTCGGGGGGGCTCACCTGTTCTTACCACTTGGGGATCCTGGGAACCACTTTCTTGTCCACAGTCTTTTGTTTCACACCAAAAGCGGATGTTTTAGCCAAAAAATTTGTTTTTCTAAAAATGCTCGGGATTTTGTAGTAGGGTAGGTTGGAAACTGGTAGTGACTTGATGGGTTAATAGAATCTGGAAGGAATCTTCTTTCCCTCCTCTTGGCGTGAGGGTATTGTCCTCTCATTCCAGAAGCCAGGGAAGGCAGGTCACAGTCCCCTGGAGTATTGGCAAATTGCC
The DNA here is from genome assembly GCA_018397915.1 of Birgus latro. NCBI lineage: Eukaryota > Metazoa > Arthropoda > Malacostraca > Decapoda > Coenobitidae > Birgus > Birgus latro. The sequence goes on along the minus strand of JAGKTI010037444.1, from coordinate 6,241 downwards.
TTAACGTCCTGCTTGTGCAAATTATTTGAAAAAATGGTCAACACACGCCTAATGTATTTCCTAGAAAGGAATGACTGTCTTTCTCCGTGTCAGTCTGGTTTTCAAAACGGCATTTCAGCCGTTTGAAAGGTGTACACCTAGACCCAGACCTCCAGTTATATGGCCACAGGGTTCGATGTGTGGACAAGACAAGATTTCTTGGTCTTGTGTTTAACAAGAGCCTGACGTGGGTACCACATATCCATTCCTTACAACTATCGTGCCTCCATGCCCTGTCCCTCCTACAGACTCTATCTCACTTGTGTTGGGGAGCTGACAGAACCATCCTGCTCCACCTTTACCGCGCCTTAGTAAGGAGCAAATTGGATTATGGGTGTGTGGTATACTTTTCTGCTACTGAAGCAAGGTTGCGGCCTCTAAATTCGGACCATCATGCTGGGATTTGTCTATCAACTAGGGGCTTTCCGGTTGCAAGTCTGTTGGTTGATGCGAACGAACCTCCACTGGATCACCGCCGGTATCCTTAATGGTGCAGTGTTGGCACCACCTTTACCATCTTCCGGCCCCATTGAGCTGTCAGATTGTCTCTGAGGTTGCTCTTCACCCCTTTTATGACACCCACCCTCGCTATCTGCAACCATTTGGGTACAGAGTTAGGGCTGCCATGGGGGAGTTGGGTGTCCGGTCCTCCCCTGTTTGCTCTGTGCGTGTCCCCTGAGTAGCCCCCTGGCTTCTCCCAGAGATACAACCATGTGATTACTTCCTTGAGAAGAAGGCATCTCTTTCCTCACAGGCAGATTTGTCTTATTTTCTAGAACATGCCTCTGCTCACAGTGACTCGATCCCTGTATATACTGATTGCTCTAAATTTCGTGTGGGGACAAGCTTTGGTGTCATTTTTCATGATTTTAGCCGTGATGGGAGTCTCCCTCCTACTGCATCTGTATTTACTGCTGAACTTACTGTCATATTAATTGCAGCTGAGTTGATTTTTAGTTTTCCTCTAGCTTCTTTTACCATTTTTAGTGACTCAGCCAGTGCCTTGCAAGCTTTGTCTCGTGGCTTCCCATCACATCCCCTGGTCCTAGCTGTTTTTAGAGTGGCTTTTATTATTATATAGGTGAGGTTACTCTGTAAAACTGTGTTGGGTCCCCGCACAAGTAGGAGTCATGTGCAATGAGCGTGCTGACTCTCTACTTAGAGCTGCTGCCTCTCGCCCTTCCTCTCCTCGTTACTGTGTCTCATCCGAGGATTTATGTGCAACCACTGTGCAGGCTGTCCATTTCTGCAGGCAGAGGAGGTGGGATGTGGCAGGGGCTGTCCCTACAGTGGGAAACAGCTTTGGCCCATCTCCAGATTGGCCACACTAGCCTGACTGATGGCTTTTTAATGGAGAGGGTGCCCCCTCCCTATTGTAATGACTGTCTGGTTCCTTTGACTACGGCATTTCCTTGTCGAATGCCTCAGTCTTGGGACCTTCGTTGGCAGTACCTTTCCAGGTGCCGAGCCAATAACGGATCATATCTTCTCTCATTGGTGGTTGGGGAAGAGGCTTCTGCTATGGGGGGAGGCACATTCTCTTTTCTGTTGCGTTCCAGCTTTCTCCACAAGCTGTAGAACCTTGCCATATTTAAACTTGTATTTTAACCCTTTCATACATAGAGGCCAGTGAAGAATCCAACCGCTCACACTCTTTCGACTCAGGATTCGTCCATGTGCAATCCAACCGCTCGCACTCTTTTGGTTCAGGATTCCTCCAAGTGAAATCATCCACTCACACTCTTTCGACATAGGTTGAGTCCAACCATATTATTTGCTGTATTTTTTCACAACAATTTGTTGTTTGATCTTCCTAGTGAACGAAAATAAAAAGGAATTACCATATTGTATCATTCACTTATTTATTCAATGCTCTTTTTACTCACAGACATACGAGTATAAACATTTCAGCAATGATTAGAAAATATTGTAGAGCATTTATCTGCGATCCATTTCGCAATAAAATGACACTTCTAGCTATACGAGAATTTTTTTTAAGGCATACGGAATAACAATAGCCGATCATCACGCGTGGCCTCTCTGAGTGAAGTTTTATATCATTTCATTCTTGCCCATGCAGACCTCACGCTCCCTACCTTCCTAACTCAGTGATTTGTGTGGCATCGAAAAATGATTAAATCATTTCATTCCCCTGCCCTAATTTTTGAATGTATTGTTATGAAACTGATACATGTTACAAATGAATAAATGATCTTGCTAATGAATGAAAAATAAATAAATAAATAAAGGATATAAAACACTATATTTTATCGTTCGGTAATGTATTGTTACGAAGGGGGATTTGCCAGTTACGTGTTCGAGAATTTTCTAGATATTTACCGTAGGCTGGTATCGGTACGATCAGAGTCGCCAGTTTGCTTGCTGTTTGGAGCGTAGTTGTTTCGTAAGTTATGCATTAATTTTTGTGCTCAGAGTCGCCAGTTTGCTTGCTGTTTGGAGCGTAGTTGTTTCGTAAGTTATGCATTAATTTTTGTGCTCTTCTTCTCTATAATGTTTTATTTACGTGATTGTTCGTTAAATTATGTAATTTAAGTTTGATAATTGATTTAGAGTGTTATGCAGTGTAAGAAGACTGGCGTATTTTGGTTGTCTCGCAGTTGGCAACTGTTAACTGTCGCCCGTCGAGTTCGTCCTAAACGTTACTCGAACAAGTCAAGTTTATATAAGGATGAGGGATGAACACTATTAGTTGGGCCTCAGTCAGTTTGAGTGAAGTTTAGCCGGTGTAGTATCACTGAAGTTTGTATATTTTCGGTACTTGTCATAGCAGTGATCGAAGTGTTACTGACGTTTGTATATTTTCGTTACCTGTGAAAACAGTGAAGTGTAAAAAAGTGAAGTGTTGACAAGGATTAACAGTGCAGTGTTGTCAAGTATTAAGTGAAATTGCAGTTAGTACAATCGCCCAAAGAAATGATTGTAATAACTGAAATGAAACGGAATAAATTAATCAATGTTCTGGCCGAGATTCGAACTGAGGCCCCCGCGCTTGAATCGCGCGCACGTTAACCACTGAGCCAAAGAGAGGATCCCCCACTTTGCCTCCGGGCAACGCGGGCTTTTATACACCCTATTACATTACTCTTTTTTTCTCCCCCTAGTGATTAATTTGGTCAGTTTCGCTCTCCCACATGGTAGCGTAGCATTGGAGGCCACCACTGGGATGTAAGGCTGTCAACACGACATATGACCCTCATAGCCCTTACCTCACATCCCACACCGCTGCCGACCAATGTAATAACTGAAAAGAAACGGAATAAATTAATCACTGTTCTGGCCGAGATTCGAACTCAGGCCCCCGCGCTTGAATCGCGCGCACGTTAACCACTGAGCCAAAGAGAGGATCCCCGACTTTGCCTCCGGGCAACGCGGGCTTTTATACACCCCATTACATGATGACTCGATTTCATTAAGTTTCGGACAAAACTCCCTGGGTCTGGCAACGTTTATTTAGGAGACGGAAACAGTCTTTGCCTGCCCTACAAACATTATTTATGGAGTAAAAAAAAAAATAATCTTGCGAAAATACTTGTTAAGTTTAGCCCCCTTTTTTTTTTTTTTTTTTTTTTTTTAAATAGATCAGTCAAAAAATAAATAAAGTGACATCTGGCACGTTTTCACGACTCATGCCAGCAGTTACCAATGAAGCGATTTTCCCGCAAAATTTAGAGATTTCAAAAGCAGTCTAGCTGGTATAAAATTATTACATTTCTCTAGCTCTTTTTTTTTCAGGTCTTGCCCATTTTTTTTTTTTTTTTTAGGTCTTGCCCATTTTTTTTTCGTTAATTTCCCTCAGTCTGGCGAATTTTTACCGCATCTGAGACTAATTGAGCGGATTTCAATTTTTCCTTTGGCAACAGTGCACGGCAGGCCTTCCGTCTAGATATGGGCGATACCACTGATTTTTTTTTTTCGATACGATACCGAGTATTTTCCTCTCTAATATCGAAGTATCAAGTACCGATACCGAGTACTATAGTGTCCAGTATCGTTTATTTCGAGTACATTACAGAAAAAAAAAAATGGCCTATATACATTATACAGTCAGCTACCCTATACATTGGTCAAGGTGAAGTGACAGGTTTATTGAAGATACAACAGCCTTCAGTAGTTTGTTTCTCCTCCTCTCTCTCTCTCTCTCTCTCTTGTCCCCGCAGCGCATTGCTAGAGTGCCCGACTAAATCAAATGGTTTCTGGCTCAGTACCTGGGTGTAGCATTTCTGTACACACCTGTTGTATCACATGTTCTTCCCTGTTCACTCAGCAGTAATATAGTTACCTTGTTGTCAGTCAGCTCTGTGAATCAATTACTAATTGTTGGAAATAATATATTCTAGTACTGTTTCAAGTCCCCCTACTCCTCATACAATCTTGATGCACTATAGGGCTAACTCACTAGACCTGACCTAATCTAACCTGACCTGACCTAATCTAATCTAACCTGACATGACCTAACTTAACCTATACTAACCTAACTTAACCTATCAACTGAAAAATAATAATTGTTGCAGATAAATTTTCACAGAAATAATGAAATAATGGTACAGAATTTGAAGATTTTTAGGCACAAAAAAAAATAACCTGGAGTACATAATGTAACTATTATCCAGAAATAGTTTTGGCATGCTACTAGATTTTTTCCTTCCTTGTAAAAGATAAAATCATAACGGTCTGTGCACGGGTGTTTGAAGCAGTTCAGATCAGAGAAAGACTCAAAGTATGCCGAGGAAGTGTGTTCTCGGTTATAGGCCGACTATTTGTGAATAGTAAAGTGTGAAAGAGGCACTGCATGTAACTTAAACACACACAGTAAAATATAGAAAGTTACAAACAATATCCAAACCTTCATAAAACTGACAAAGTCACGAAAAGAAACTAGTTGTATTTTTCCCTTTGCATGAAAAAAATTAAAAGATTCTTGACATTTCCTGATCTAAGAAAGGCAAGAGGTTTATTCAATGGTAAAAAAAATTTAATTCATGAACATGCATGGATGATGGTAAGAGGGGAGCTGACAGAAATAAACATATTAAAGATAAAAACTGTATCTCTTGAGTTTCACATCCAATTTGGCTCGTAGTCAGGCCTATCCTACTATTTTCCTAACATTAGAAATAAGGGGCGTGAGATCTTCCTAAAGTGATGCCGAAAAATTTATACTAACCTGGATACTTTCCTGACTGTCTGAAACTCTCCAAGACTGAAGGTTGACTGGTTTGGAGGTACCTGGGGCTTCCTTTTTACGCCTAAATTCAACACTGTTGTATTCTTCTGGATGCTTAATCTTCAAATGTTTAATCGTGTTACTAGTGTTACCACTATGCACAATTCTTTCTCCACATATCTGACACAACACTTTCTCAGAGGTTTCATCACCATCGTCAAAGTATGTCCACACTGCACTTCGCTTTCTCACATTTCTTGAGGCCATTGTCAATCTCGTTTAATAACTTTAGTGATTTATTGTTTTACCTGAGAATAAATATGGTGGTTACCAGTATTAATTATACTTGTTCACATTAATTCATGGTACAGCCCCAGGTGGAAGGTGCACAGCTCCTCCCAGTATGATTCAAGATCCTTATCTCCCAGTAGGACATACCAGATGCAGAAGCCATTATTTGGGATAAAAATGGCAAGCAAGTGCCAAGCAATAGTCACTGCTCAAGAGGGAAGAGCACTAGCATCTTCCACCTGGGCCGTAACACGAATTCATATGTGTCCAGCTATACCAACAACCACACGAACTTTGAAGTTTGAACAGGAAGTGCACGAGCACTATTCACTCGTCCAGCACACGTGTCTAGAGCAGCACTCGCCCAGTCGCCACTCAGTGGACTGGACATGGTACAAAACAAATTTTTTTTTTTTTTTTTTATGCATGGAAGAAGGAACCAAAGGCCACGGGCCTGCATACTGTTCCTTCCAAGAAAAAACAAAAACAGTACAAAAGAGAGCCAAATTCAAGATCCGTTCAATTCGAGATGCCTGGACACACTGCGTTTGAAAGACTGGAGATCATAGGAAGTAGGAAATACAGACATAGGAAGACAGTTCCAGAGTTGACCAGTTGCATAAATAAAAGACTGGGAGTAACGGTTAACTCTTGCATTAGAGAGTTGGACAGAAAAGGGATGAGAGTTTGTTGCTAGACGGGTACTACGTGCCCGTCGTAGAGGTG